>JASDQU010174010.1:0-31288 GCA_032191745.1 Picea mariana | reverse complement strand
CTAGAGGCTTATTTGGTGTAGAAGTTCCCTTTTTGGGTGGCATGTTGGCCAAGTATCACTTTTGAACCTTGATTTTGAGGTGGTTTTGCTAGACACTCTTTCTTCTATTGTATCTCCTAAGTTTTGGCCCTTCTGGGTATGAAACTTTATTTTATGTAGTTCTCTAATATTTCTTCTCTACAATTCCATAGGTCTGATCAAAATTGGATGTGCCAAGTGGAATTTACGGCAACTTCCCCACAACTTGTCGATTTTTTGCCTTTCCAGGAGATCTCACTTGTATAGCGTGCCCCGCACAAAATAATTAATATAAAATTCTTAAACTTGCACCAGAAATACTAAAGACTATCCACGACCCAATGAAACCAATCCCACTCAATTTGGATACTCTAGGAAGAAGTTACGATTGTTTTACCTGGAACACCTTCTTGAGACTAGTCAATAGGACTAGTCAGATACCCTATCTTACACAGGGTGTATCTACAAATTTAAGATGACACAGAAGCTGAAATTTTTACCACGGATACCTTACTAATTTATGTGAATATCCTCTGGAGTTCAAGGTTTGAAACGTTACAAAAAAAAAATTATAGCGAAAATTCCGTAATGACTCAGTTCAGGATGATTCCAAAACCCTATCTTGTATAGGTTGTATCTCCAAAGTATAAGGCCTCATGAGCTAAATTTTGAGCCCAACGTACCTTGATTCATCTACTAAATATCCTCCAAGTCGTTCCTTCTCAAACGTTGTAGAAAAAAATTTATAGTGAAAATGCCAAGGTGTCTCAGATGTAGCAGTGAAACTTCAAGACCTTGAGCTCTGATACCATATGTTAAGAACCAAATATCAACATAGCATAGAAAAACCTTAGAAAAAGTACTCAACGCCTTGAAAAAGAGATAATTTCAGATAATAATCCTCTTCGAAGGGGCAACCTCCTTTTACCCCACTTAAATGTTCAAGTACAAGATGATTCAAAGTGAAAATGTCTCCTTGGTATATATAGGAGACTAGGAGGTATAATTACAACTAATGGCCTAAAGCTGACATAAATAAAATAACATTACTAATATAATATGCCCCAATTAAGGGGTAATGAGACAATATTAGGGCTTAACAGTCTTTTCCTTTGGTCTCAGGACCACATCCCAAAGATCATTGTTTATGATTGATTGGTATTCTTCAATCATGGCATCCTTCCATTCTTTCTTTTCTGCAACCTCTTCATAATTGGTAGGCTCTGCATCAATGATGTTGCTCAACAATGCTACATAACTGGAATATGGTCGTGGTTTTTTGCTTTCCCTAAACAATCAATCTAGGGCTCCATACTTTTTTGCATCATGAATAATCTCACGAGCCCAAGCTGGCCTTCTCTTCTTTTCAGTTGTATTTGCAGGTATTTTTGGTTCTACCACATCATTTTGTTCTTCTGGAACATGTTCTTATGGTACTACATCATTGTCTGCATATGTATCTGAAACTTTCAGAACTTCAGGTTCCTCGTCATTAACCACATCTATATGGTTATGTCTTGATCTATTAAAGGTTGCATCCTCATCAAAGGTAACATGTCTGATAGTCTCAATCTGTCGGTGGCCAAGGATGTAAATTTTGTATTCCTTCGATGTTTCACTGTATCTGACAAAGATACCCTTCTTACATGAAAGGTCCAACTTGGATCTCTTGTCCTTGGGGACATGTACATATACTGGACAACCGGATATTCTTAGATGGTTGACCTCTTTCTTTTCACCTGTAAACATCTCTTCTGGTGTCTTGTTCCCAAGTACTCGGTGAGGAATTCTATTATGCACATATACAACAGTCCTAACTACTTCTACCCATAAATGCATCGGTAAGTCTTGATCATGAATCATTTCTTTCACTGCTTCCATGATAGTTATGTTCTTTCTCTCTACCATACCACTCTGCTAAGGATTATATGGAGTAGAGAGCTCCCTCTTAATCCCAACTTCCTTGTAGAATGTCTTGAATTCTCCTCCATTGTCTGACCTCAGAGTCTTTATTTTTTTTTCAGAGAGATTTTCTACAAGAGCTTTGAATTCTTTGAATTTTCTAAGTACATCACTTTTATTTTTCAAGAAATAAATCCAGGTTTTACGTGAGTAGTCATCAATGAATGAGACATAGTATACATACCCGCTTAATGAGTTTGTTGGCATTGGTCCACATAAATTTGAATGTACTATGTCCAGTGCTCCCTTTGCTTTGATGTCATTGTTTGGAAATAGTTTCTTCACATTCTTACCTTGTGCGCATCCCTTTTATATGCCTTCATGGTTTACTTGAATCTTTGGTAAACTTGTCACCATCTTGCTTACTATCGATAATGCCTTGTAGTGTAGATGATTGAATCCCCTATGCCATAGTTCACACAGAGTCATTGTATTATGTATAAGTGTTGAATCTAAGTGTCCCTTCAATTTGTACAATCCTCCTTCTTGGACACCAATCTCTATTGTATCATCAATGGTTTTTCCTTTTGGCAACATAAGTACTTCACCATCTATAAATGTGACTCTAACTCCTTTCTCATCTAGTGTTGAGATGGAAAGGAGGTTCTTCTTCAATCCAGGAACATATAGCACATCCTTCATCTTCATTGGTTTTCTGAAATCCAATCTGTAAGTTGCTTCTCATAGTCCTTTGATGGGGTACTGGTAATCATTGCCTAGTTTCACTTTATGAGGTGAATCCTTTTGTATGAGATTTGAGAATGAGTTCTTATATATGGTCATGTTCTTTGAGGCACCACTGTCAATGATCCATGTGTCACTTCCATGGGTGATTGTTCTGGTAAGAGCTAAAACCAAAACATACTCTTCACTTAACTCATCTCCTTTAGCTCTCTTCTGATAAGGTTCGTCATCTTCTACGGAATGAGCGTGATGTCTATTATACTTTCCTTTTCTGACCATATATTTTGGGTTGGGACATAATATTCCAATGTGTCCCAATTTCTGACAAATGTAGCATCTGATATTTGAGTAGTCCTTTTGGCTCTTGTGTGACTTCTTGTGGCAATGGAAATGATCCTCCTTCTTTCTCTTTCCTTTTCATGCATGTGTTGCTAAGGCTTGGTCACCATCAACTAGTTTTTCTTCCCGTGCCTTGCTTCTTCCTGAGTGCAATCCTACCACGGTCTATTGAACTTTGTAAGCTTCCTTCTAGAACATATTCCTTGAATGAAAGATTCACATGATCTTGGGAAACCATTCAAGGTGGTCATAATGAGTTCGACTTTTTCTACATTGTCTCCAATGGCTTCAAGTTGCTCTTTAATCTGTGATACCCTTGTGAAGTATTACTAAATAGTTTTTGAGTTCTGCATCTTCACGCTCTTGAGTTGAGTTCTCAAGGTCATCTTCTAATTGATGTTCTTTCCTTTATACAATCTGGATATGGCATCAAACATCTACTTGGGAGTTGTCAAAGATGAGACATGGGGGATCAAATGATCCTTGATGGAATCAACAATGATTCTCTTTGCCTTCACTAGGTTCTTTTTGTATTTTTCTTTGGCCTCATCTTCATCAGGTTCTGGAACTTCTTCTCTTACAAAATATTCTAGATCATTCTCTTCTAGAATGAGCATCACTCTATACTTGCATGCTCGAAAGTTATCATCACCTTCAAGTTTCTCATCAAGGTTGTTATCGGGTGCCATCATGTGCTTGAACAATACAATAAAAGATAAACTTTTCAAGGAAAGGTTTTTTGTACTTACTAGAGAGTGTTATGCCAAGGTGACTAGTTCCAACTTCAGTTCTGCGACTGCCAAGACTAGGGTTTATGAGGAAACCCTAATTTTTCAAACTCTAAATTTTGGAATTATGATCCAGGGAATAGATGCTCCCTCTTAGGGAGAGTTCCTATATGCTCTTATTTTTCCCAACGTCCTTCAACAAGGTGGATTATGTCACATTCTAGGGTTTGTACAGTTGCAGGCAGTTTCAGCAATTGTAACACCAGTTGCAGTTTACAAAACTTTGTCAAACTAAGAATCTAAACACTGGGAGAGGTGTGATAGGGTTAGGAGAGTCTTCTTGTGCTCTTAGATTCTCCAACGAGTTCTTTTGTGCTATGAAATTGACTTCTTTCAGGCTTGCTCTGATACCATGTTGAATTTTCATCTCAAGTAGTTAATTAGATTAGTGTTCTTGAACTTTTAAACAATTAGCACAATAATTGCATATAAAGGATCACTAAAATAATAACATCCACAACATACACAAGATTTACCCTGGGAAAACCCTCTAGGCGAAAAACCTAGAAAAACTTATTCAATATAGATTCAACAACCAAGATCAATGCCTATCTCTAAGATAGAACTAACAAGGAAGAATATCCTTCTCCAACCCTTGACTAGGGAAGAGTAGCGCACCACATAACCAAGATAAACTCCAAAGATAGAGTAAGATCATCCACAAAATCACCTCCCGGCTGTAGTAGCGACTCCCTCTAAGACTTGAGCACTTTTCTCTTGCACTTAAGAGCTTGTGTTGTGCGTTATCCAAATGAGGCGCTAGCCTCTCTTATAAATAATAACTTGGCCAGCCTAAAATTAGGCCTGGGGTGACCTGACAGTTTGTCATGGCACAATAGGGCCGACCTTACAAAATACACTTTATAAAATATATTTGACCTTTTTACTTTGGCACAATAGGGCCGACTTGAAAATGACACTTTATAAAATACATTTAACACTTTACAAAGGTGCAATAGGGCTGACATGAATAATTACAATACAATAAGAATATCTTTCGTTGCTGCCCAAAAATTTAACACTAAGTTCTCTGAACCATGCGTTGGAGTTAGTATTAAGTTCTTTGATGGCAAGCGCTGGAGTTAGTACTAAATTCTCCGACCCATGCGCTAGAGTTGATATTAAGTCTTCCAAAGTGGTAGATAGGCTCAACGTTAGGTGGTTCGTGTATACATGTGAATATTAATGTTTAATTTAAACGTTTTAAGAGCATGTGTTAGTTAGACATCATGGAGGGGGCACATGGGCTATGGGCCCTCCCCTCCACCTAACTTCTAGGTCTTGGAATTCAATTTTGTCAGTTGCATTGGAATCATAATGGACAAAATCATACAATTAACTTGTTTTGGGGATGAAAAATTCACTTTGTCGGATGCCGAAAAATTGTGCTCAAAGACGTTTTTTAATGAAAGTCTGGGTCCTACTTTCATTGATGCTTCACCCAAATTTAATTTTATCAGTTTTCGGGTCATTTGTGATGTACAAACTCCTTATTTACTCATTAATATTGAGGTTATGTGTCAATCACACAAAATTATAAATCTGCCAAAACAACCAAYTGAYGTCCAGTGTGCTTAGTACTGTCTAGGAGCTAAAAGGACCAAATTTCTCCCAAAGTGTGTTTCAGAACTAGTGCAAGACCAATAGGTGTTGTAGTTAACCCATATGATGTTAAGCGAGGCTTCCACAATGAATATTTAGTCATAACATCAAGAAACAWAAATCAAACAAGCTAGTACCATATGCGCGAAGAAAGCCACTGGGGAACACCACAAACTTGATTACAATTGTGATCTGAAGCGAATCAGGTGAGATAGGAAATTATTGACCAACTATCTAGATAGGCGAGGAGAGTTTAGTCATTGGAAATGTAAGGAGATTGACTGATGAGTGCAACAAGAAGGGATCCAAGATTAGGGGAGGACGAGATAAGCCTCAAGGCGAAAGTGGTCTATGCTGACCTGATCAACGTTGGGGAGAGGGAGCATATTGTCCTCAATGCATTCAACGGCGATGAGGGGTTGACATTCTTCTGCTGACGCATTTTCGATAGGATGAGGAAACTTGTCAATAGGTAATGTGTCGGGGAAGAAGAGGTGACCCTTGTCAATAAGCAATGTAATGAAGTGAAAGGGAGGGAACATTGTTGTTATGTGATGCATCAACACAAGTGAAAGAGAGTTAGCCTATGAAAGGTGCACATGCAACGATGATAATTGTGAAAACATTACTGATGTATCAGTGTTGATCGTGTGCACCTCATCGGTGATAATAATGTGTGTAGTGAGGTTTAGTGGAGTGCGTCGGCACATAAGCCAAGTTCGAAGGAAGGAGGCCTATGTATAGGTGAGGAAATCAATGGAGCATCAATGCAATAGTGGAAGAAGGATGCGCGCATCGGTACGCTATGTATCAATGTAGGATGAGGGAACTCATCGAAGTGTGGATCAACGGGTAGAGGTGATTTGAGAAGAAAATGGAAATGGTAAGGTAGGCAAAGTGAGAGGAAATTTTTGGGCATAGTTGTTTACATGAGAAAGAGAGTGCAGGGGTCTTAGTAGGAAGAATTGGAGAGGGGCCCAATTTCTTGTTTTGGAGAGATGCTAAGATAAGAAAATTGGGAGGTTGTTGTGCGCGTGAAATAGGTTGTAAATGAAAGAAGCACAAGGTCTTAAAGAAGTGACACACCCAAACAAAACCCTCAAATTGTAACCCAAGAACAAAATAAATCTTTAACTAAAAATTCTGGTGATGGAGATGACCATGATCCTCCCAAAAGGAATCTTGAAAGACATCATAAGCTCACAATAAATAGTAAAAGAAAAATACATGCAAATCAACAGGGAGTAGGTGAGCTTGTACCTGATGATGACGATGCCCTTGAGGACATGGAGTTAGATGTGAATATCAAAGACATAGAGTTTATGAATGAAGAACAAAGGATTCAAGAGAGTAAAGAAATTGCAATGGAGTCAGTGACACAAGAACTAGTCTTCTATGAATAAGAATCCTTAACTCTTCATAACGCTCTATTTGATAAAGATTCTAAGAAATCAATACTTGAAAGAGTTAATTCAAAAGGAAAAAAAGTCCAAGGAAAAACATATTTAGAATTTAATTTGATCGGAGTTTTACCATCAAGAATTGCAAGAATTCATAGAGCTATAAGTGATGCTCTAGAAGTGTCAGTGGTGAAATGGAATATGAAAGTGTTATGCTCAAAGAAAGGGTTAAAGAACTGGAATATGCTTTAATGCCAACGCCTATATTTGCAAGTCCAATTGCTACTATTCACCCTGGGAAAAACTCTGACAGAACACCAAAGTCAAGCTCAAAGTTAAAGGGAACATCAATTTTTCTTTCTACGGTTAGACGCTATGTTGGGGAAAACATAAAGAAGAGAATGTCTCTCATTTTAGAGGCATGGGATTTGGCAAGCAACTTTGTTTCTTTGGGTTCCTGGATTACTAATCTAAGAGAATACTTCCAGGTTGACCTCGAAAACGAAGAGGGTTTTTATAAGGATGTTGTCATTACATTTGTTTTGAAAGTTTATAGAATGAGTGAACTAAAAAGGAAAAAAGAAGATTTACCATCCCCTACTCGCATAAAGCAATTGAAAGCTTGTTGGTTCAAAATGATTAAAGTGTTAAAATAAATATTGGTTGATGTTGACACTTTAAGTGTAAAAAAGGGGAATTGTATTTTAAGTTGATTGAGTTAGATTTGTTAGGAGCTACCAGGGAAGTCCAAGATCCAAAAGTAATTTTAAATTCTATGCTTATGACGAGGGAGAAATTTGAAGAACACTTAGAGATATTGAAAGGTGTATCAGTGGAAAAGTTTAATAGTATGATTGAGTACATAAAACATGAAGTCGAAAAGTTGGCTTCTAAGTTATGTTAATAAAAATGAAGATATTGAGGACATGCTTCACCAACTTTCAATTGACTTAAGAGAATTGTAAGGTACATTATTTGATATCAAAGTCAAGCATGAAATAATCGTCGCGCCTATCAGACAGTACATCGAAAATTGGTTAAAGAAAGCTTTAATCAAGATAATTGAAGAAGATCAGGTTGGTATCGGTCATGAAACTGCAATCAAAGACAATACAAAAGGAACATCGACAATCAAATAGAGGGAGAGAGATTCACAGTGAGAAAATTGATCACATCTTTTTCAATTCTTTTGTCTTCTCGTTCATAAGTCATCCAATTGTGCTTATCTGGCCTAAGAAAAACATAATTGATTTTTGATCGCTTCTCTTTCTCCTTCTTTCAGGTCCAACACTATTTTGTTCTTTCATTTATGGTTCACATGAGCCCAATCCTAGTTCACTTCTAGACGAATGCATTTTATTTTTAAGACTATTAAAGACTATATTTATTTTTTGAAAAAATCCGAGAGAACTATTTTGGGGATAAACTTTACTGATATCTTTGAACTCTGAGTTTTGAGCATAAAATATTTAAAGTTGTCCTATTGTATTCTATCATATTTTGAATAAAAAACTCTTTTAAAGTTCTCTCATTTGTGGGCTTATATCTTTCTTTCCTTGAATGTGATAAAAAATATGAATACTACGATGGATGTGCGAGTTATTATGTTTTCCCTATAAATGTTATTTATTTATGTACAATATTTTCTGCAAATATTAAATTTTTATGAGTGAAGATACTTGATCCGTATTATTTTCGGCATGAAATGAGAGCAGAGATATAATAAAGCAATGTACAAATATATCTTGGATATCCAATAATATAACATAAATGTATCAGAGATGCAACCATAAACACAAAGGTACAGTAATACACAATTTTCTATTAATGAGCAAAAATGTACAAAGACTGTAAAAATACAAAGTGAAAGACTCACTAGAATGGTGGTAGCTTATCTCTAAGAAGAGATGTGTCTGCTACTCGCATTCGTAAGAAGATGATTTTACAATGAGGCTCCAAAGGCCTTTTTATCATAAAGAAAATCCAAAACCCTAACCTCGAAAGATGAAAAGCCAACAATTTTTTGGACCTCGTTTTGGGTAGTTTGGTGTATCAACTTCCCAGGGGTGTAACTTTGGCATACGATCTCTATTTTGGGTGTAGATAGCTCGTTGGAAAGGTATTGTCTGGGAGATTCATTTTGGGGGCTCAATCAGAGCCTTCGCCTATCATTGAGAAGCTCGATCCCGAAAAACCTTCATTTAGGCCTTCAAAATGGCCCCAAAAGTTAAAAACTACCAAAAATAGTAAATTACCAAAATTGCCAGAAAATTGTTTTGAGCCAATTGGAAAAGGTGGGTGGCCACCAATATCCACCTAGATCAGTCCTCTTCTCAAGAATTCTTTGGTGTTTGTATATTATTTTCATTCAACAATATTTTTACATTTTTATTGAGTGATAAAGTTTGGGGTTTGCTATTTAGTATTCTCTCATTTTCATATTACATTTCCAAGATATTCAAGATTTATCCTAAAGAAAATACAGAGGAGTACCACCTCTATAAAAACATAGGAGGATTTTTATATCCTTGTGAGGTTGCTATTTGGACCTTAACAGACCTAGACATCAACAAGTCTGTGCATACCTTTGCTCCCTACCCAGGGGTCAAGACTAATTTGTACTTTCTCCCCTTTTCCAATTTGCCAAATCAACCAATTACCAACTCAATGGAAAACATAGATAACAACTTTCTAGATTATCGAGGCACTATTTTGTTGTTTGAGGGGATTTTTGATCCAATCGTCCACTATATTAGGGGCTATATACTTAACTCTTACTACTTGAACCCACAAATGTATTCTTTGAATTAGTCTCCATACATTTTTTGCAGCGAGAGCTTTTGAAAAGAGAAAGAGATTTTGAGGTCCCATCCTCCAATGGCTTTTGGTAGTGCCAACTTTTTCCAAGAGGTCAACATTATAGCTTTTTTTTTGTTTACATATTAGATAGACTTGTAGAAAAATTTCCTAATGGTCTCCAGAACACCTTTTGGGACCCAGGAAAGCGATATCCAGTGGAGTGGAATCGCTTTCTAAACCGGTTTTACCAAAACTAAACCTCCCTTGGACAACAATTTGTGTACTAAGTGTTTATTTTCCTCTCCACTTTAGCTATGAGTCATTGATAATCACATTTTTTATATTGATTTGGCTTCAAAAAGAAACCGATATACTTTATACCTTATTCTAAATCAATTATCTTATAAGAAAACTCTGAATAATAAAACTTTTTTCTCTCATTAAAAATAAATAAATAAACTTCTTAAAAAATAATTTTTAATGATCATTTTTTGCTAAGTTATGCATGTCATTTCTTAATTCATTAAATTTAATGCGATAAATTAATTTTTTATTAAATTATGCTTAATAAAAATATACCTATGTCATCTTGAGAATTGATTTACTATAATCTCTTATAAGTTATCACTAATTAAAATTTAGTTATTATAATTAAAATTAATTAAGATTTAAGATTTACCATCCTACTTCAATCTCAAAAGGCACATGAAACTTCACTTGTTTTCTATTAAAATAGATTTATCATCATGTTTCATGAAACTTCACTTCTTCTTTGAGCTCTTAACTATTGTGGGGAGCAGGTAACACGTAGTTGAGGGGAGTTAAGGCTACAGAATTAGGTRGTAGGCATCGGTTAGGGGGAGAAGCTTTCGAATGGAAGTTGAAGTCAATGCACTAATGGGTGCGGCTGACAAGGCATTATGAAATAGTGTCGGCCTTTTTKCCTCGACAGACGGGCTCAATGCGGGTACAACAAGTCATAACTCACAGCAGAAAGCCACTCCCTCACTTTTTAAGTTAGTCAGTTCGCTCTRGGACAAGCATACACAGTCGGCTTTTGAGCCTTTCTCACATCGAGTTTACACATAGACAGTTATTGAAGGCCTGAGAGATATCAGGGAAACTCCTGGAGTTAGGACTAAGGGAGTATTTGGGCCAAGAGTGCAAGGGAGACTTGGAAAACGCATTAAACTGTGGAAATCCAACCGGTCTAAGCACAGACTGGTTATGGGGTCGGATATTGGCCTCGAGGACACTTGTAATATGGCGCTAAGGGTTTTGGTGGGGCGCCTATCCTATCATTCACTCTGTAACATCCCATTACCTGTTTGGGTTGAGGAAACCTGGGCACCGGTACTGGGGTATACACCAAAGATCATGTATTTGATGTGTGGTTGGCTCAGCTTTCGGTTTAATAAGACAAAAGATACTCTCCTTATCTTGGACAAGATGTGGGTGGTAGATGGGTGCAACCTAATGTTAAAACAATGGAGGGTTGGTTTCGACCCGTTGAAAGACTATTGTCGGGGTCGTCATCTGTGGGTTCTTCTATTGGGTTTGCCTCTGCAACTTTGGAACTAAAAAGCTCTGGAAGCTAGAGGGAATGAGTTGGGTAGATTTATTAAAGTAGACAAACTTTTGTTGAAAGCTCTGAACAAGCATCTGTGCAGGGTTTTAGTTGAGATTGATATTCACGCTGGTCTTCTGGAATCCCTAGAGATTGAATGAAAGGGAAACTTGTTGCTTCAGAGGCTACATTACCTAGGAGTTCTTTTCAGATGCTCCCTCTGTCATAGGATGGGCCACCTGCATAGGGAATGTAGGGATTCCTCTAAGGAGGTTGATTCATATGATTCTTTGCTTCGAGGACTGAGTCGAGAAGACTTTATTGCGGTGGACTCGATGACTAGTGGTTTGTTTTCTTCAACAACAAAGACCCCCAGTTCTTTAGCGCCTAGGGATTCCTTCATGGGTAAGTTGAAGAGCACCTTTCCTAATTTGTTTTATTCTTTGACTGCCTGGGAAAAGGATTCACTGGATTCATATTGTGGGTTGGATGAGTTTAGGAGGCTGAAATCTTCTACATATTCGTTATATGAACAATTATTGGTTGATAGGGGAGGTGTTATTTCTAATTTACCTACACAATGTGGGGAGACTGGGCTAGGGCCTGTGGGATACCATAGTATTCCAATGACTCCTACTAAGATCACAGATCCCTGCAGAGCTATAGTTTCTTCCTGTGAACCGAGGAGGGCTGTTATTTTTTACTCTGATCATCCTTTTTCTGGGACGACGGTCTTCCGGAGGGAAAAGGACCCCACTGTAGAGTAAAAAAATGACTCTTCCTTCTTCACGAGATTTAGAGAATGCGGGCTCGGGGAAAGATCTTTAGGAGCTGTGTTGGATTCTTTGGTTCCTACCTACAAAGAGATCCTGACACTAGTACCTATTCCTACCTTCCACAGGAGATCTGTTGTTAGTACTGTTAGAGTTTAAGTTATTATTAGGTTTCTTTTCAATTTACTAAATAACCATAGCATATATAGGATCACTGAGAGAAACAAAATCACAAGAGACACATCATTTATCCTGAGAAACCCTCATTGGGGAGAAAACCCAGCAAAAAATTCCTTAATATAGATAGCCAATACAATGCCAAGAGAATAAACCAAACAATACATAAATTCCTCTCCCAAGTAATGTGTCTCTCTCTCTCTCTTCCTTCTTCTCCAACTGCAGCTTCAAACTTGTGCTCTGGATGATCAAGTGAGTGAGTGAACAAATGAGGCACTGGCCTCCTTTATTTATACAATTTGGCACATGCTGAAACAAAGTGTCTTTTCATTGGCAGGGCTGACTTCTCTTTCTGGGTGGTTAGAACCACTTTAATTTATTCTAGGGGTGGACTTCTCATTTTGCATATTACAATTAGGGTTTGACCAATCCGCAAAAGGGGATTTGGTCATTTACAATGCCCGACATGATCAATCCACAAAAGGGGATTGATCTAATGAATAATACATCAATAATAAATAGAATACTATTTGCAGTTACAATATTTCAACACCCCCCCTTAACAAGAAGGGTACTCTACAACAACATCAAGTGAGAGAGAGGGCATCATCATCAACAACATCTTGGAACACTAACTGGCGTATCTATAAATCATCAGAAGTTTTTCTCATCGTCAATAGCATCAACAACTCGTCACAAAGGATGGAGCATCATCAACATTAGCACTAGGATGAGAGTCTTTAGTACAAGGTTGGCATCACAATATGAAGCTGACTACACAATATCATCAACACGAAGCTGGCACATCATCACAGCACGAGGTTGGCTCGTCATCACAACACAAGGTTGGCACATCATCACAGCACGAGGCTAGCACATCATCGCAACACGAAGTTGAAAAATCATCACAACACGAGGTCGACACATCATCATAGCACGAGGATGTCACATCATTATAGCACAAGGCTGGCACATCATCACAGCATGAGGTTGGCACATCATCATAGCACAAGGCTGGCACATCATCAACACGAGGCTGGCATCACAACACTAGGATGGCAACACATCATCACAACACGAGGCTAGCACATCATCAGCACGAGGCTGGCATCACAACACTAGGTTCGCACATCATCAGCATGAGGTTGGCATCACAACACTACTCCCCCTTTCGAGGGAGGTCCTTACGGACTACACCAAACTTATCTCAAAAGTGCTCAAACTTTACACGAGATAGAGGCTTGGTCAACACATCAACAACCTGTTCATTCGTGCTAACATACTGGAGCTTTATGGCTCCTCTTTGCACCATATCACATAAGTAATGATATCATATCTCTATGTGTTTTGACTTGTCATGGAATACAGGGTTCTCTATCATCTTTATGCAGCTATGGCTATCACATAGGACTAGGGTTTCTTCCATCTCTAGATCGAATAGACCTGTCAAAAACTTCCAAAGCCATATGGATTTACAACTGGCAGAACATACAACAATGTATTCTGCTTCTGTCGTGCTGAGAGCAATGCTTGATTGCTTCCTACTCTGCCATGAGATCATGGCTGACCCCAGACTGAAACAACATCCTAAAGTGCTCTTCCTGTCAGAGACACTTCTAGCCCAATCTAAATTAGTATAACCACTCATTCTGAAGTCATGGTCTCCATCATAACTGAGACCACAATCTAATGTACCCTTAAGGTACCTCATCACATGTTTTGCAGCACTCAGGTGAACACGTCTGGGCTCTATCAGAAATTAACTCAAGGTGTTCACAACAAAACATATATCTGGCCTAGTGTTCGTCAGATACATCAACAATCTAATGATCTGTCTGTACGGTGTAGCATCAATCAACTCTGACGAAGTATCAACCGAGAGCTTCAACTTTGTTTCCATGGGTGTATTCATGGACTTGCACTCCAACATATCAAATCTCTTCAAGATTTCAACTACATACTTCCCTTGGTTAAGGAAGATCCTCTCTGGGCTCTGCCAGACCTCAAGACCTAAGAAATAGTGCATTAGGCCAAGGTCTTTCATCTCAAATTTTGCAGCGAGCTTCTTCTTACATTCAATGATGAGCTTTTCTTCTCCAGTTAAGAATAAGTCATCCACATAGAGAAACAATATAACAATATCATCATTCATAGCTTTGAAATAAAGGTTAGAATCAACTTTACTCTTGGTAAAGCCCAAGCTCGTCAAAAAACTGTCAATCCTTCCATACCAAGCTCTAGGAGCTTGGTTTAATTCGTACAGAGCCTTATTCAACTTGCACACATGAGTCTTCCTGTCTTCAACTTCAAATCATTGAGGTTGTTCTATATACACTTCTTCTTTAATGACACCATTCAAGAAAGTTGTTTTCACATCCATCTGGTGTAACTTCTACTTCATCTTAGCTACAAGGGCTATGATGGTTCTGATCAAAGTGTATCTGGCTATAGGAGAAAATGTCTCTTCATAGTCAATGCCTTCCTTTTGAGAAAATCCATGAGCAACAAACCTTGCTTTATATTTCTCAATACTTCCATCAACAACATGTTTTATTTTGAAAATCCATTTGGCAGATACCACATCCATTCTCTTCGGTCTGGGAATTTCCCATACATCATTCTTTATGATGGATTGGTATTCTTCCGTCATGGCATCTACCCATTCTTTCTTCTGAATGGCTTCTTCAAAGCAGGTAGGCTCCTTCTCTAAGAGATCACACATCAAAGCCATATAACTGGAGAATGGTTTAGGCTTCTTCACTTGTCTTATGGTTCCTTTAGGGACACCATACTTCTCTCCATCTTGAATAAGTTCTCTTGCCTAGGATGGCTTTCTCTTGTGGGAGATCATCATCTGGGTAGGTTCTTGATATTCTACTATGTCATGATCTTCTAGAATCTCCTCATCAGGGGAAGCTATGACTTCCCTCACTGGTTCTGCAACTCTGGGAGCTACAGGTTCCTCTTCGTATACTTCTTCAAGCTGGCATCTTCTTGATTTCTTGAGTGTTGCATCTTCATCAAAGGTTACATCCCTGCTGATATCAATATGATGGTAATCTGGTATATAAACTCTGAAGGCCTTGGAGACCTCATAGTATCCAACAAATATTCCCTTCTTTCCTGAAGGGTCCAACTTGGTTCTCTTCTCTTTTGGAATATGTACAAATACTGGACAACCAAATATTTTGAGATGGTTTACTTATGGCTTCTTTCCGGAGAACATCTCTTCACGGGTCTTGAACCCAAGTGCACTATGGGACAATCTGTTTTGTACATATACTATTGTTGTTGTTGCTTCTGCCCATAAGCACATTGGAAGATCTTGATCATGGATCATGGTCTTCACTTCTTCCATTATAGTTCTGTTCTTTCTTTTTGCTACACCATTTTGTTGAGGATTGTAGGGAGTGGTGAGCTCCCTCTTGATCCTGACATCTTTGCAAAATTTTACAAACTCTTTTGAGGTGTATTCTCCTCCATTATCTGACCTGAGTATCTTGATCTTTCTTTCAGAAAGATTCTCTATCAAGGCTTTGAATTCCTTGAATTTACTGAACACTTCATCTTTTGATTTCAAAAAGTAAACCCAGGTTTTACGAGAATAGTCATCAATAAAAGATATATAGTATACATACCCACTGATGGAGGATGATGGCATTGGGCCACACACATCTGAGTGAATGAGTTCTAGGACTCCTTCTACTTTACTGTCTCTCTTCGGAAAAGGGTTCTTGATGTTCTTCCCTTGTGCACATCCATTGCACACACCTTCATGGTCAACCTTGAGTTCTAGTAGACATGTGACTACCTTGATTACATAAGGTAATTCCTTGTAGTTGATGTGGGATAATCTTCTATGCCAAAGCTCACATGTATTCTCAATGGAGTGGGTCATGGTTGCTTCTGAGTGACCCTTTAGCTTATACAAGCCACCTTCTTCTTTTCCAATAACGATTGCTTCTTCCATGGTTTTTCCTTTGGCCCACATAAGAACTTATCCATCTATAAAGGCAACTTTGAATCCTTTCTTTTCTAAAGTTGAGATGGAGAGTAAGTTCTTTTTCAAACCTGTTACATAGAGTACATCCTTCATCTTCATTGGGGTCCCTGAATTAAGCTTGTAATTTGGTTCTCCTACTCCCTTGATAGGGTGTTGATAATCATATCCAAGTGTAACTTTATGAGAAAACTTCTTTTCTGAGAGGCAAGAGAGAATGTCCATTTGACCTTTCATGTTCTTGGAAGCACCACTATCAATGAGCCAAGTGTCCTCACCAGGTGATATTGATCCTAAGAGGGTAGAAATTAAGACATAGTCTTCAATTCATTCTTTTATCATCTTTGTGGGTGGCTCTTCATCTTCAACTGCATGGGCATGATACCTCTTGTTTTTCTTCTTGTATCATTCTCGTCTAGTTGGACAATGTTTTGCAATATGTCCCATCTTGTCACAATGGTAACATTGGTAGGATGAGAAATCTCTTCTTTGTCCTTTCTGAAACTTTTGGAATCTCTTTGGTTGAGATTCTTTATGTATGGATTTGTTTTGGGGGTGAGACTCCTTATGAGTTTATTTTTGGAAGTAAGACTTCTTTCTTCCTCCTTTAGTGTGAGTAGCTAGAGCTTGATCTTCATCTCTTGATAGCAAAGCTTCTCGGTTAGCTACTCTTGATTCTTCTTGAATGCATTCTTCCCAAAGACGGTCAAATTGTAGTTTTTCCTTTCTTGCACAAATAGTTTGGATGAATGCATACTAAGGTATTGTGAGACCATTAAGGGCCGTCATTATGAGTTTGTCTTCGTCTATAGTATCTCCAATTGCTTCTAGATGTTCTTTGAATTGTGATATTCTGAAGAAATATTCCTGGATCGTTTATCCTTTCTGCATCCTTGTATTCTTGAGTTGGGTTCTTAGATTCATCTTTTGACTTATGTTCTTTCCTTCATATAATATGGTTAGGGCATCAAACATTTCTTTTGGAGTCTTCTTTGAAGATACTTGAGGAATCAAGTGATCTTTGATAGAATCTGCAATGATTCTTTTGGCCCTAATTGTGTCCTTTTGGTGTTTTGCTTTATCTGCAGCATCGACGGGTTCTAGTACATCTTATTTAATGAATCTTGCTAGGTCATTCTCTTCAAGGATGTGTCCAATCCTATACTTCCGGGCACAAAAGTTTTCCATACCTTCTAGCTTGTCAACAAGCTTAGTGCTTGCAGACATATTTTACCTGGAGCTAGAAAAATGACCAAAAAATGAAAATGCTCAAAATTGAATTTTGAACTTACAAGGAGGTGCACTTGGCTGAGGCGAGTAGTCTGGTGTGGTTAGATTTCAGAAAATCCAACTTTTTCTCCTTCAAACTTGACCAACGGATTTCTGGACTGGTGCTTCTGGTTTTTTGGTACTTATGATTTTCTGGTACTTCTGGTTTCCTGGTACTTCTGGTACTGGTGAAAACTAGGATTTCACTTTCCGGGAGATCTAACCATTGAAAAGGTGTGTCGAAGGTGCCAAAGAGTTCCTTGAGGTAGGGCACACTTTTCTAGATGGCTCTTGGGCTGAAATTCCTCTTCAATAAAAAGCCCTAATTTTCATGTACGCCAACAATGACGTTTTTCTTCTTCTTGTGAAAGATGCTCTCTTCAACTTAACTCTGATACCATGTTAGAGTTTAAGATATTATTAGGTTTCTTTTCAATTTACTAGATAACCATAGCATATATAGGATCACTGAGAGAAACACAATCATAAGAGACACATCATTTATCCTGGGAAACCCTCATGGGGGAAAAAACCCAACAAAAACTTCCTTAATATATATATAGCCAATACAATGCCAAGAGAATAAACCAAACAATACAGAAAGTCCTCTCCCAAATAATGCGCCTCTCTCTCTCTTCCTTCTTCTCCAATTGCAGCTCCAAACTTGCGCTCTAGATGATCAAGTGAGTGAGTGAACAAATGAGGCACTGGCCTCCTTTATTTATACAATCTAGCAGGTGTTGAAACAAAGTGTCTTTTCACTAGCAGGGCCGACTTCTCTTTCTGGGTGGTTAGAACCACTTTAATTTATTCTGGGGGTCGACTTCTCATTTTGCATATTATAATTAGGGTTTGATCAATCCCCAAAAGGAGATTTGGTCATTTACAATGCCCGACATGATCAATCCACAAAAGGGGATTGATCTAATGAATAATACATCAATAATAAATAGAATACTCTTTGCAGTTACAATATTTCAACAAGTATTGAGGGTTCTAGTCACACTGTTGCTCTGTTGAAGTGGTCAGGGGAGGGTTCGCTTAAGGATTTTGCTTGGTCAAGAGGTTTGGGCTTAGAAATTTCTCCTATCAAAACAAGGAGTGCTAGAAAAAAATCCATTATTGTTTGTGCAACACCGAATTTAATTTCCGCGACTACTTCGGACATTGGGGTGCTTAGAGGCATGAAAGCCCTGGCCAGGGAAAAATCCTGATTTTGCTTTCTTTAAACATCAGAGGGGTAGGAGGACCCCTGAAATCTGCCTCCATGTGTAGAGTGCTCTCTAGAACTCTACCTGATATTATATTTCTGCAAGAGACTTTGGTGGATGCATAGAAGGCTATATCGTTTATGTATTCACTTCGCCTTGATTGGTTTATATGTGTTGTGAGCTCTGTACGCAAGTCTGGAGGCTTACTGGTGGCTTGGGATCCTTTAAAATTTGACCTAACTACTTACATAAGTTGTGGTGGTATTTATTTGAGAGGTACACTCCTAGAGAAAAAGAAGTTAATTTCTTTTCTAAATGTTTATGGACCTTGTAACGACATAAGAGCTTTTTGGAATAAAGTGGTAGCTAGTGGCTTACTAACACACAATAATCTGATAGCCGCTGGGGAATTCAATCTTACCATGCATGTCAGGGAAATATGGGGAGATTCAACATAGCCGGATCCGCTGGCATATTACTTCAAGGAGCTATTTATGGATGTAAGCTTGGTGGATATACTCCCAGATATTTTAGCTTCGACCTAGAGGAATGGAAGATCGGGTTCGGATAACATTTCTAAAAGACTGGATATGGTCTTCGTATCGAGTGAGTTTTTGAATGTTTCTGGTAGACATCAGTCGTGGGTTGCATATCCTTTTCTATCGGATCATGCACCGGTCATTTTACAGCTGGATCATAGTTTTCATTCTTCAGCATACCCGTTTAAACTAAATTCGACGTGGCTGCATGAATTTGAATTTACCCGTATAGTACATGAGACTTGGAAGGATTGGTCTTTTTTATTAGAGACGAAGGTTCAGAGGAGATTAGTAGCAAAATTAAAATTGATTAAGCAAAGAGTCAAGAAATGGGCCCTACAACAAAGATCTTAAAAATTTATAAAACTTGATAAGCTGGAGGAGGATCTACTGGGGTGTTATCAGGAGAACTCCATGGAATTGAGGAGTAGGGAGGTCGATGACCATATCAAATCCTTAGAAAAAGAGAGGAACATACTTTTATTGGCAAAGGATGAACCATGGAGACAACGAAGCCGAGCAACTTGGATTAAGAGTGGCAATTAGAATACCAATTTTTTTCATCATTTTGCAAGTTTCAAAAGAAACCAAAAACACATATGGGAAATTCAGGATGAGAGCGGTTAGGTCCATTTTGGAAATGAGGTGATCTTATTTGAGGCTCTTAGATATCTCAAAGGGACCTTTGTAGAATCTGAGACTCACTTTGCAGACCGAGTCTCCTTGGCCAGTGTTTTCCCTCAATTACTAACTGAAGAAGATTCACTTATCCTTGAAAGTTTGTGTACAAGGGAGGAAATATGGGATGTCCTTAAAGCATTTGCAAAGGACAGAAGCCCAGGACCTGATGGTTGGACGATGGAGTTTTTTATCCACTTCTTTGAGTTGGTAGGGGATGAGTTGTTGGATGTGGTAGAGGACTCCAGGAGCAGGGGAGTGGTTACAAAAGCTTTAAACTCAACCTGTCTGGTTCTCATCCCAAAAGTCAACAAACCTACGACTTTTGGGGACTTTAGACCTATTTCCCTATGTAACATGTGCTATAAAATTATAGCAAAGATACTTGCAAACATGATCAAACCAATTCTCTCTTGAACCCTCTCGAAAGAGAAATTGGGGTTTTTAAAAGGGAGACAGATACTAGATGCCATTGGGACGGCCCAAGAATGCTTACACATCATTAAGAGGAAAAAGTTACAGGCTCTTGTTCTGAAGCTTGACTTAAAAAAGGCATACGACTGCATCAATTGGGATTTTCATAGAATGATATTAATCCAATCGGGTTTTGGACTGATGACTGCCAATTGGATCATGAGTTGTGTGATCAGTGCAACTTATGCAGTCCAAATAATTGGAGAGACAACATCCTTTTTTTCAGAGAGGTAGACGGTTGAGACAAGGGTTCCCATTATCTCCCTTATTATTCATCTTGGTGATCGAGGGTCTCAGCTTATTGTTAAAAAAAGGGTAGGCAGAAGGGAAATTATCTGGCATAAAGGTTTCTAGAATTGTAAGGATCTTTCATCTATTTTTCATAGATGATGTTCTACTAATGACCAGAGCTTCTTTAGAGGAATGGAAGGTGATCGATGAACTTTTAAAAGTTTTCTTTCGAGCGACTGGTTTGGAGAGCAATTTGTCCAAATCTACTGTTCATTACTCTGGTATTCAAGGTGACCTCTTAAAAAAATTTATGGAGTTCTTCCAGTACAAATTAGTGGACCTCAAGTCAGGATTCCGATATCTGGGATATTATTTGAAATCCGATAATTACAAAACAAAGAATTGGATGTGGCTTATTTCAAAGTTCGAAAAAAGGATAGATCATTGGTGTAACAAGTGGCTATCTCTTGGTGGGAGCTATACTCTCATAAAAGATGTTCTGGAAAGCCAACCGGTCTATTGGATGACTATGGCAGTGCTTATGAATTTAGTGCTAAGCAAGATCATACAACTTATCTTTAACTTCCTTTGGTCAGGTTGTAGTGCTAAAAATCGTATACACCTCTGTAGGTGGGAAGACATAGCTAAACCGAAGTTATTTGGAGGCCGAGGTTTGAGGAATATATTTATGTTTAATAGTGCACTAGCGGAAAACACTCTGTGGCGAGTATTGATGAAGAAAGGAAGCTAACACACCGTTATCAAAGATAAATACCTCCCCTATACTTCAGTGGCCACCTGGTTTCAATTAGCCTCATCCAGGATGTCAACAACATCATTGAACTGGAAAAACCTTCTAAAAGCCTTATTGATCTTAACATAGTGGTTGAGCTGGAGCCCGGGTTCAGGATATTCAATCATTATTGGTAAATATATGATATTGGGATTGAGGCCCTCTACTCTCCTTTCTCCCACACTCATTACTGAATTATATCAAAGAAACATTACATTTCTCTATTAGGCTAGTGGACTGACTCAGACTGGTTCTTTAGGTACACTCTGGAAAGACAATGGAGAACTTGCCCTCCCAGGTGACTTGGCTCTAGAATGGGACGGATATTGCAGGGCCTTATCAGGGTCGGGAATTTTCCTTTAGGACATATATGACAAACTTTACTGGATTGGTGGTGATCAGTCTGGTTATTTAACTGTTAAGAATGTCTACAGAGCCATTGTGAGGATAAAATGGATGCATCAAATTGGCGGATGGAGAAAATATCGATGGTCTTGGCATACTGCTTTAAAAATTAAACTCTTCTTGTGGCTTGCGTTGGAAAATAATATAGTCACATGGGATACGTTACTTTCCAGAGGCTAGGAAGGGCCTAGCTATTGTATATTATGCACAAGCAGACCATAATTAGTTAGTCACATATTGATAAATTGTGTTTTTTCAAGACAAGTTTGGACTCGGATCTTAGGGGGCCTAAACTTAAGTTATGTTTGGGAGGGAGCGAGTCTTAAGATATGTTATGATAATTAGATCTCACAGGCTTTAGAGTTTGTTACTTTGCCAGCTCTATTTTGCTGGAACATTTGGTTGGAATGTAATAGAGCCATATTTGAAAATGGGAGCCCAGCTGTTGACTTAGTTGTTTATAAGTCTTGTGGCTCTTTTATTAAACCATCAGTGACTTTGCAGGTGCCTTCTTCTCGAACCAATCCGACTATTTTACAGAAAGGGGCATCTGTGGGATGGTTTGATGGAGCTGCTCTATCAAATGGTACAAATAGTGGGGCTGGGGGAGTGATTAAGATCAATGATAAAACTTCCATCAAATGGACATTTAATTGTAGCCCCGGTACCAACACAAGGGCATAATTTCTAGGAGTCTGGGCAACTCTCCTACTAGCCACAAGACTGCATATCTACAATTTATAGATTTTGGGAGATTCAAAAATAATTATTGATTGGTGCAACAACAGAGGGAAGCTTCAGGTAAATTTTTTAAACTGCTGGAAGGTCTGCTTTAGAGAGTCCAACAAATACTTCATCAATCTCAGCTTTAGCCATATCTTCCGAGAATACAATATGGAGGCTGATAAACTATCAAAGAATGTGCTCAAGGAACCAGAAGGAAAAATATACTATACTCAATAGGAARATGGAAATGAAAGACCTAGTATCTCTATAAATATATAGATAGAGTATTTTTTTAAAAAAACAAGATTTTCTTTATAATTATGACAGAGGACAACTCTTTTRTATACTTTATGGCTTCAATACTATAGAGGAGAGTATTATATTTTTTTTTGTGAAAGAGAGTATAACTTGATATCCTCTTTAGTCTRAATACTATAGAGGAGAGTATTATATTTTTTTTTTGTGAAAGAGAGTATAACTTGATATCCTCTTTAGTCTGATTAGTGGGGAAGAACAATATTATCCSGAATATTTTGGACATTTTCAGGGTATGTAAACAATTATATATTTTATATAATGAGAAATTTTCAGTTGGAAAAAAATGTAATCCAATACAAACTCTACAAACTCATAGACAGCTATGCCGTGGCCTGGACATGGCCACGGACATTCTGAGCCAAGGAGGACGAGAAAGCAAAGCAGGAGCTAAGGAGTGGAAGGCAAAGAGACTAAATTATTTGTTGACACATATATGCAAAGATCAGGTACTCTTTGCATGCATTTTCACTTTCATCGTTGTCACATTTCCAGGAATTTCAACATTTTGCCGTCGTCACGAGCATAACCAACATGAAAGTTGTCGATCGCACCATACTTATGAGGTTGTTTTCACGACCCCAGATAGGCAAAACTCATACTCACAGACTCAAATCTGCACAATTATGGAATCATATGTGCCCATTTGTTAGAAGACAAGATATCAAAAATAGAAATATAGGGTTTTGGACCTCTGGTATAGTTGAAGACTACTCAAATGAAAACCCCAATACGGATCAATCCTCAGGAGAAGAAGGCCCTGATACAGATGAGCGCACAATAGCAAAATCCAATGAGTTTGAACATGGACCTTCTGTGGGTTTGGATGTGAGTGTGCTTCGTAAAAAGAGGAAATTGGAACAAGCCCTGGAGGTTTTAGGGTTTGTGGACATTGGGATTGAATTTGAAACCTATATTCATCTTCTGCATCTGTGCGCCAAAATGAGGGTTTTGGCAGAAGGCAAGCTGGTCCATGCCCACATGATCGAAACTGGGACTAAACCTCACATTTTAATTGAAAACAATCTCACCAATATGTACGTCAAATGCAGTAATTTGAAAGATGCACGCCAAGTGTTTGACAAAATGCGTAAGAGAAACGTTGCCTCATGGACTTTTATGATTCAAGGATATGTTGAACAGGGCCACGGTGAGCTTGCCCTGAAAGCGTTTTCCCAAATGCACAAGGAAGGCGTAAAGGGAAATCATTTTACCTTAGCCAGTGTTCTCAGCGCTTGCGCGAATGTGTCGACAGTTTTGGACTACGGGGAACAGGTCCACGTGCACGCCATTGTGGCTGGAGTTTATTCAAATGTCGTTGTGGGCAATGCACTTCTGACAATGTATGCCAAATGTGCAAGTATAGAAGCTGCAAGGCGAATCTTCAATGAAATATCGAAGCCGGACATTATTTTGGGTAGTTCCATGATCGCAGGGTATGTCGAGCATGAGCTCAATTGGGAAGCTCTGGAGGTGTTTCTCACTATGCAACGGACAGGTACTGGTGTCGATGAGTTCACCTTTTCTAGCGTTCTCACTGCATGTGCAAGTCTGATGGCTCTGGAACAGGGGAAGGGAATTCATGCCAATATAGTTAAGACTAGGTTTAAGTCGAATGGTTTTGTGGGTAGTGCCCTTGTTGACATGTATGGTAAATGTGGATATGTGGAGGATGCACGTAGGGTGTTTGATGAAATGCCTAAAAGAGATATTGTGTTATGGAATTCTATGATGGCAAGTTATTCACAAAATGAGCATAGTGAGGAAGCGATAACACTTTTTAGTGAAATGCAATGGGAAGGTATGAAGCCTAACGAATACTCATTGACAAGCGTTCTCAGTGCCTGTAATTGTCCAGAATATCTAAAATTTGGCAGGCAGGTCCACTCTCATATGATTCAAACAGGACTGGACTCACATTTGCCTGTGGAGAATGCCCTTATTACCATGTATGCTAAATGTGGAACTATAGACAGTTCAAGGTTAGTCTTTGACAAAATGATAGAACGAGATGTGATCTCCTGGACAGCATTAATTGTGGGTTATGTTCAGAAGATGCACGATGAGGAAGCTCTTAAACTATTTTGCCAAATGCAGCAAGAAGGCATGGAGCCTAACCAGTTCACTTTTGCTACCATTCTTAGTGCTTGTGGGAGCCTAGGAGCTTTAGAAAATGGAAAACAAGTATTTGCTCAAACTATTAAGACTGGGTTTGTTGGAACTATAGATGTGTGGAATTCTCTTGTAACCATGCATGCTCAATGTGGGAACATAGAATATGCAAAAAATGTGTTCAACATTGCACCCGAACGAGATGTGGTCACATGGAATGCAATCATAGCAGGATGTGTTCAACATGGGCAGGGCAAGGAAGCTTTGCAACTCTTTGAACAAATGCAGTTGACAGGTTTGAAACCGGACCGCATAACTTTCATTTTAATTATTTCTGCATGCAGACATTTGGGCCTAGTGAATGCAGGTCACCATTACTTGGATTCCATGAGTCGTGATTATGGAATCAAGCCAGAAGCAGAACACTATGCATGCATAGTTGATCTTCTTGGCCATGCAGGACACCTTGATCAGGCAATGGACTTCATCAAACAAATTTCAGTTGAAACTGGTGTTTCAATGTGGCGGATGCTGCTTGATGCTTGTAGGGTTCATAGAAATACAAAGCTAGGGCAGTTTGCAGCAGAACACATTCTCAACTTGGAACCTCAAGTGGCAGATACATATGTGCTGCTGTCAAACATGTATGCAGCAGCTGGAAACTGGGATGAGGTAGCAAAGGTGAGAACTTTGATGAAATATAGGGGGGTGATAAAAGAACCAGGATGTAGTTGGATTGAAGCACAGAACAAGGTACATTCATTTGTTGTTGGGGACATATCACACCCACAGATGGAAGATATCTATACAGAGTTGGAAGTATTGAGTTGTCAGATGGAGGAGGCAGGGTATAAGCCAGGCACAAATCCTGTGCTACATGATGTGGAAGACGAGCAAAATGAATATTTACTTTGTCACCACACTGTGAAGTTGGCAATTGCCTTTGGGCTTATCAGCACACCCATAGAAATGCCTATCCGAATCATGCAGAATCTTCCTGTGTGTGGTGATTGCCATAATGCCACAAAACTTATATCCAAGATTGTTGGACGAAAAATAGTTGTGAGAGACACTAACCGCTTCCATCATTTCAAGGATGGGCTGTGTTCTTGTCGTGACTGTTGGTGATGCTGTTTAGAAAGCAAGAACAAACTAGCATTGCTGTTCGTCTCACCTTTGCAGGCAGGGACCACTTGCATGGAAGTCATGATTTTGTTAGCCTTATGTGTTCAAAAGTGGATATGCATCCCTGATGCTGTTCGTGTCACTAAAGCCTAATATGAAGAATTTTTCCCAACTTTTATCCTGGAAGGATCACTCTGAAATCATAGAGAGGACATATATTGAACTGCTTCAAGTATAATTTCACATTTTTATGCTCCATTGGGCATATTACTGATTAGATACACCTTGCATGTAAGGTCAGCAATGATAAAGTTGTGTCTGTTGGATGTTATGGCCTGCCTTAATATCTTAACACTTGCAGCAAATGTTTACAAGAAGCCCCAGCATGGCAACTTCCATCAATGATTATGAAGATTGTGAAGAATTTGCAGAGATGAAGTGAACACCAATGCATGAAGTGATTGGGACAAAGATTGAGAAACCCAGTGCCAAAAGATTTTTTTGTAGCCTTTTTCCACGGGAGAATTGAACATCATTTATGAGAAAGGTTTCCACCAGTCATCACGGGCAACATTGCAGAATTCTTCAATTTCTTCCGTTTTTTCGAGTTTTCCAAGTTTTTCAGGTCTGAGATATGCTTGCCAAGTTTTGCCATTTTTTTCCCAGTTTTGTTAATTTCCAGAGTTGATCACGTCTGGCATGTTTCCATCAATGCCGAGTTTTGCAGCACCGATCTAGGGAATCCTCTCAAACAAGGTCCCTGCACTTGGAATGGTATAAGTATATATTTCAGCATAACCATAAACGAATGATATCAGTTTTGGAGTCAGACATGGTATCGATTGTCCTTTAGAGACAGTTGTAAGGTCTTCTGAATGTTTCTGAAAGGAATTTTCTGCCATTATTACTAAAGATTACAGTTTCCAAAGACTGTCTTAGTTCACACGCCCTTTGGATTGCCCTTGTGGGCATGACATGCTACTCAAGAGTAATGAATCATTGTAAAAATTTATCAACAACGATAAATTTATCAAAACTTATGAGCGATAAAAGTATTTTGAAATCATTTTTGATATCTCAATATTATAAAAGGAACACTATGGGTGTACAACCCCACAAGCAGTGTATCATATCATATGGCCTAGCTATGTTGAAATATTTGACAGACTATCATATCATATGGCCTATAGCTTTGTTGAAATATTTAATAAAGGTGATGACCATAGCTGGAAAAAAAAATGGTAGTAGTTTGCTCATTCATTATTCCCTTCTTATGGCACGAGACTCTTGGATCAGTTTTTCCATTAATCTTATGCTATAGAAACAATTTCAAAACTTATGCACAATGTTTGTTAGAGTTTCAATGTAAAATATGAATCTGTTATATTTGGGGATCTTCAATGCCTTTACTTCCCTAGTGAGCAGAGATTTGAAAAGAAGTTTAATTTACTGGCAGGTGATTGATGTGATAACAGTGAACACAAAAGACTCGGGAACCCTGAAGTTAAATATTGTTGGACAGAATGAATTGTCTTCCTCATGGGTAATAGATAAATCCTCTGAAGTAAATCAAGGGGAGATTACTTACTGTGAGTTATGATTGGGGAAGGTTTTAGTTCTTTTCTCACTGTTGAACTTGAAAGGAAACCTATGTGAGTATGATCTATGTAGTTGAGTAGGCTTGTATCAAGCAGGAAGTGAAAAACTGACTTTGGCTGGGGTGCTCCTCTGTTTCTAACGTTGTAACTCAAGCAGAGGCAAACAAATTCTGGAGACATTTCGGAAGATTTGCCCTCACAACAAGATGGTGTAATCTCCAACGAAGGAGGTGAGGAAAATCCCAAGGGTAGAAAGAATGACGAGGAACAGGAAAAAAACTTCTAATGATGAAGAACTGCTTACAAATTTCAAGATGAGGGCACAGAAACAAAACATCGAGATGTCAAAGATAATGCTCTTCCTGGAAAGTTTTGGTATACCCTGCTTTGCTGATCTGTTTTGTTGGTCTGCTGTAAGGTAAGGCCAAGTCAAACTTACAGGACACTAGTTGTTATAATGTAGTCCATTCACAACTTGAAGAAAGTCCAACAAAACTTTTGTGGAGGGTAAATCCTTTCTTGCATTCAATCGCTTCTTTTTGTTCTCATGGAAAAGAAGAAATGCTTATATACTTTTCCACAATCCTTCTCAAATGTCACTTCTCCAGTAAAAGCTTTTAGCTTTGTTAGATTGTAGTGTAACATGCTCTGATATATAGTAGTTTAATGCATACAACAATGAGACAAACGAGGAGGGAGAAAAGGTCAACAGAGCTGATCCATAAGGATGAAGAAGAAAGAGTTGAGCTTGAAATGTAGCAATTGAACTTTTGAAGGAAATAGATTGATGCGGTGGGCATACACCCTCTGCTCGTCAATGTACATATGCAGTGGAATATTCATTAAGTTGTGCATAACTGGGACCACAACTGCTCTAACACTTCTTCCTCATTGTTACACCTCCTTGATTTGTCAACCAAATCATGCCACAACCACAAGAGTTGCGCATATACTTTCATAATACCCATGTTTGCTTCCCTGTAGTACAAGCAAATGGACACTGCAGAACACCAGTCTGTATTAACCTGTCCACCCTACATTCTTTTGCCACTACTCAAGAGTCACAGTCATTCTAATTGTTGCCACTCGCCTTCTGCTGCAACTCGCCTTTTACTGCAATTCACCTTCTATTGCAACTCGCTTTCTGCTGCAACTCGAGAGCAGACCTCTCAGATCTATTGAACGCAAACACACACTTCTGTGCTCATATAGAACTCTCGGAGCTCAGAATTATATTCAACCACAATGCTCATTTTCCAAAGCATCTTATATTGAACTCTCTCAACGATACTGTACCCTTCAACTCTGTGACCGAGGGTTAGTTCACAAATCTAGGGGTCGTCACACATATGTAGAGAATCATTAGTCTTGACTCCTATGCAGCGTTTCCAAAGACTTCCATGCCCGCATGTAGGTAATCGCAATTCATCATGGTCTTCTATAGACTCATGCCCACCTGCACAACTATATCACAATAGAATAGTCTCCATTGGGATTTAGTCATTCAAACAATGACATTTAACTTGCATCTATTCATGTCAATAATACAACACAATAACAATATACATAAATCCATTCATACACACACACAAGGGTTAAATTCACAAAACCCAAACTTCTTTATTCATTTCATACGAAGTACAATACAATGGCTCCATGGCTGTATATGAGCCTACAATTCGTTGGGTTGCCAGGTTGGGTGCTATGGCAACCTCAACCATCTCTCCTTTCCTCTCGTGATCTTTGTTCTCTTCTGCAAGATCCCCAGCCCAACTTCTTGACGCTGTGTTTATTTCCCTTCCAAAATTGTTCATCTTTAGTTTCCCAACGGACTCTTCATGCCCCTTCATCTTTTGCTTCAGATTTGCCCTTTTCTCAGTGACTCTTCACCTACAGCACATCCTTCTGGCTTCCACTTGAGTTGCAACACCCACAATTGCTTCTGTAGCAACACGTTCATCCTCAACATGCATCCACGTGTCTAGCCTTACAACTTCCACCCGAGCTGTAATGCCCACATTGCTTCTGCAAAAATACGTTCACCCTTAGCATGCGTCCACGTATCCACCCTATAGCAACGCTCTCATCTGCAACACTGCCACAATTTGTAGCACTGCTATCACTTCCTGCAGCCTATCACATTCTATTGCCATTTATATCCTACAACACCAATCATTGCTGTAGCAACATTGTCATGTATCGCAACTACCTTCGCGGGTCATACCCAGGATGACCGTGATGCTCCTGGATCATAGATTCTGCTGTCCTAGGCAAATAAAACTTTTTAAGGAATGAGATTGAGAATGAGAACTCTAACTCCACTGATAGATTGATGAGAGACCACTTAATATGGCTAGGGAGTATTCCAACATTTCCTAGGCTATAATAACCTTAATTTTGTTGATGTTTTTGTAGCATCGGACATGTGTTCTCACATTGGCCTTGGTATCGGGCATGTGGAAATCTTTGTTGACACTCACATTGCATTTTTATTTTGTGAAAACCCCTTTTGTACAGGGTTGGGGCTTGGATTGTTGTTGTTGGGGCTTCACACCCACATGGAGGAATAAACGATTTTAATTTAATGTTGAGTTTAGAGGAGTTCCTAAACTCACTCATTAGACTCCCATAAAAGAAGAGGCAATGTGAGGAGGCACCACACATCTCATTGTGACATTTTCATCTTGTCATTATGGTGTTGGCATGAGTGAGTGAGTACTCTTGCCAAGGAGATTGGGGTGACAATTTCAGCAAGGAAATTCTTTACTTTGGCAAATCTGGCTTAGGGTTTTTCAATTTTTCTCTCTCATTTTTCAGCCAAGAAGGAGGCCGCACGTGTGAGGCTACACGAGGGAGGAAGAGCAGAAAATGTCGCACATGTGGAGCTGTACAGTGCATACCACATGTGTGGACCGTATAGAACATTACGGACAGTCAGTGCGGGTCAACAACTGTACAACCGCAATCAAAGGAGAGAGAAGGCTGCACGTGGGCCATACAGGCAGGCCGCACGTGCGAATTTTTTCTGGGCAGATTGCAGGGCCATACAGGGGATGTCACAGCTATACGGCTGTGATGTCAGCAGGGCGTACAACAAGTTTGCAAGTTGGAAGGTTTTTCCAGGATTTTCGCTAAAGTTGTAATTTTGCTGAGAGGATTGATTTTGTCCTTGGAAATTCTGAATCTGAAAGTTTTAGTGAACAAAAATTTGTGTTTCTTGTGCATGGATGATTTCTCTTTGATCTTTGTGCTTCCGCTATAATTTTCTGTCATAATTTCAGTGTAAGTGATAACAGTCTTAGTTTACTGTTTGGGGTCACTCGGAAGCTCTGTAGTAAAAATCGTGAAAAAATCGTTGAAATCGCGATTTTTTCTGGAAGCCGATTTTTAAGGAAAAAATCACCGAAAAAATCGGTCGATTTTTTGGCAATTTTTTGGGAAAAACTCACGATTTTTTGCAAAAAATCGCCAAAAACTCGCGGGTCGATGGGTAAAAATCGCCCATCTTAAAATTTTCAACAGTCCATGGGTTTAAGGGGTCCGTGAGGGGTTTTAAGTGTTCTATTTGTTCATTGAGCCAAGGAGGAGAGCTAAGGAGGAGAGCCAAGCCATTCAACCAGCCAAGGAGGAGTTTGCCATTGGGATTTTGTGGATTCAAGGGTCAAATTTGTGGATTTGGCATTGGAATTTTTAGTCCATTTCA
>JASDQU010174009.1:0-20633 GCA_032191745.1 Picea mariana | reverse complement strand
TTTATTTTTACCTTTCCCATTCCAATAATTTTGCATGGTGCATCATCACCCAAATAAACTTGTCCAAAATCAACTTGAACATAATCTAGAAAATGTTTCTTGTGGGGTGTGGCATGAAATGAAGCCCTGAATATATTACCCAAGACTCAAAAATATTATCTACAGAAAGAATCAAGGAATCTTGTAACACATCACATGTTACATTTGCTTCCTGATTTTTCTCTTGTTGTCCATCTATTTATTTCTTTGGAGCTCTACAGTATTTCTTCAGATGTCCTTTCTTCTCAAATTATAACACTCTATCTTTCCAAACCTGGATTTGGATTTTCCCTTCTCAGAATTCCTACAGTTCCCTAAGCCCTTTCCTCTATCCTTTTGTATTCCCATGTTCTCCATGTTTAATGCATTACCTCATGTCTCACCTATGCTTTTCCATCACATTTCCTCACTAAGGATAACACCAAAAACATCATCAAATTTTAAAGTGTTTGAACCAAAGACAGAGTTACTTATAGCCATGACCAAGTCATTCCAGATTTCTGGCAATGAGCACAAGATTAGAAGAGCCCTGACCTCATCATCAAAGTCCACTTTTACATAACGTAGTTTATTATTAACCATATTAAATTCATTTAAATGATCTGCAAGAGACCCACCTTCTGACATCTTCATATTAAATAATCTCTTTATTATAAATACCTTATTGGATGTCGAGGGTTTTTTATACATTTTATCCAATGTGTCCATCAGCTCCTTTGTTGTATTTTCTTTTGAAATATTGAAAGACACCGGCATTTCCAAGCTTAGCCATATCATTCCTAATGCCTTTCTTTGAAGAAACTCCCATTCTTCATCCTTCATGGTCATCGAATTCTTTGCTATTCCACCCAATGGTAGGAATAGATCTTTCTGATATAAATAATCTTCCATCTGCATCTTTCATAACTGGTGGTTTTGGCCGTTAAATTTCTAGACCCTAAACTTTCCATCTTCTGCCATTGCTCCAAATCGAACTAGGAACCCTCTTTTCCTATGATTTACCTTTCTCTCTAATACCATTTGTTAGAACAACAAGATCATGGAGCAATAAAATAAAAAAAATGCAAAAATAAAACACAAAAGATACACAATACAATATAGAAACAAATATATGTGGTTCACACAGTGTCGGATACATTCACTAGATAAATTGCTAGGTGTTTCCTTTATTAATATCCAACAAATGAAGGGATACGACCTACAACACACCTACTACAACTTCTTCTTATTTCTCTCACAATATCCTCACTCATAATACAATATTCGCAGTGATACATAGCTCCAATACATTTCCCTCATAAAAGAGGGTTTCCTTCTAGGAAAAAAAACCCTAACATAACTTCTACCATCAAATTAGTGACCTTATAATGAATGGTCTATATTTACAATGAAATTACAATATACATTTACATGGTAAAATTTTCTTTGGGGGATTCACCCCTGACCCCCGCCAGGGGACTTCTTTCCCCCAGACCCCACAGAGGGGGTAACCCCCCTCTACACTCCCCTTCTTGGAGGAGTGTACATTCTTCCAGGGTCTAAAGTCTTCATGGGGTATAAACACAGCTGAAAACAAAGACCTATGAATCAAGAAGATAATCAGGCTCCACAATCAACAAAAGATTTATTACCAATCTGTACCTCTTGTGGAGTCTTGTCATCCAGTGTTGATGAGGGTGATCTGTTAACTATGTAACATGCAGTACCCACTGCCTCTTCGTATAATTCTTTCCCTAACCCAACTCCACTGAGCATGCACCTTTATTTTTCCATAAATGTCTCGTTCACCCTTTCTACAACTCCATTCTACTGAGGTGTATATGGATTAGTCTTCTTCCTTGATATACCACACTTCTTACAAAATTATTCAAATTCATTCGCACATAACTCTCCACCATTATCTTTCCTCAACACCTTAATTATTTTCTTTGTTTGATTCTCAATAAGAGACTTGAACTCTTTAAACCTATCAAAGACTTCATATTTTTTCTTAAGGAAATATATCCAAGTATTCCTCAAGAATTCATCTATAAATGAGGCATAATACACATATTTTTCCAATTATGGAACCAAAACAAGTACAAACACGTCATTGTGAACTAGTTGTAAAATTCCTTCTACCCTCATAGCACCAGAAGGGAATCTTACCTGATTTTACTTCCCATATAAACAATGTTCACAGAAATAAAAATCCAGAGATCAATTAGACATACCTTCAACCATACCTTTACCATGTAGTAGTCGAAGACCCTTCTTTCCGGTATGCACCAATATTTGATTCCACATAATAAATTTTTCTCTAGATACTGTAGGATTTTTTTCTTCTTATGCTACAATATCAAGAACAATGGAACTATTACACTCATTACTAATAATTCTTCCTTGTAGCTTATACAAATTTCGAATCTAAACTCCCTTCAACATCACCATTGCTCTTCGAACCATCCTGTAGGTTTCTTTTTCAAATACCATTTTTACCTATGCATCTTCCATTTTTCTTACATAAATCAAATTTATGGACAATCCTAGGATGTGTACAACACCAAGAAGTGTTCTAATTCTTCCATCTATGAGTCTCAACTTTAAGTTTCCTCTTCTTATGGTTCTATTTGTCAAGTAATCACCTAGGAAAACATTACCTGCATCATACCTTTCATATTAACCTATGGGGAGTCATACGAAAGGATGCACCTAATTTAACCAATCATGCCTCGTGATTTTCATGTATGCTTGAAGAAGCTAAGTACGCATCCTCTCCTTCTTCCTTGGAGTTATTTTCTTCTGTAGAGGGAGCACCTTCAAATCCCTTCACTTTCTCAACACTTATGGATCTACATTGCTTCTTGAAGTGCCCTTATTTTCCACATCTCTAGCATACCTTTACAAACTTTCTAGAAGATTTAGATCTACCCTTATAATTAGATCTCCCATTTTAGGAATTAGATCAATTTATACCTTGGGAGAATATTCTTTCAAATAATGCATATATTCTCTATCCTTCCATGTTCTTCCATCTCATCTCCTTCGACAACAAGCATGGGACCACATCATTGAAACTCAAGGTAGTTATATTACTACCTATGGCCACAACCAAACTATCCCATGAGTCTGGTAAAGAGAACAATAAACCGATACACTTATCTTCATCTGAAATTTTAATCTCAAGAGATAATAACTGACTTACCACAATATTGAATGCATTTAGATTCTCTGTCACTGATTTTCCATCTCTCATCCTCAGGTTATACAACTTCTTTTGCAGGAACAATTTATTTACCAGGGACTTAGACTAATACAAGTTCCCTTACTCATTCCATAACTCCTTGGTTGTAGCTTCCCCTAACACATTCAGTAATATTGAATCTGAGAGACACAATCAAATTGTGCTCTTCACCTTCCAATCCAACTTTTTCCAGTCATCTTTTGATGTTATTGCGGGTACAGTACTTGGATCCACCATGATCCATTGATCTTTGTCTACCAACAAATCTTCCATCTTAAGCTTCCATATCTCAATACTTTTCCCATTAAATTTCTAGATCTCTATTTTCGAATTGCTCGCCATTTATTTTCACTTGAAGAATCAATACCAAAGATATCCCATTGTAACAAGGCTTATCTCAGTCCCGAGCCAAACCCTTAAACACAAAGGCGTCCCATTGAGGAAAATAATTGCTTTGATACCAAATGTGATTTTAACCATGTACAATTATTTACTGCAAATAGATTTTCAATAAAACAACAAAAAATATACAATGGATAATACACACATTACATGAAGATTTTTCCCCTGGAAACCCAAACCAGGAAAACCAACATCTTCTATATTCATCTCATCATACATTTTTTACAATTAAATATACATATAGAATCTAGTGGCATCTAAAACCCTAATCCAATGACTTGGATTAGTCAAAAACCCTAATTCCTTAACTGGAAATAGAAAACCATCGGAGAAAAACTATTTACCGAGAAATTGCACAAAAATGGGCATGAAAACCGAGGAATTCTTTTTTTGGGGGCATGTTTTGGAAAAACTACTCTTGTTGATAGATGAATTTCCCCTCAATTGGATTCCCTTCAATTGATAAATTTAAAACAAACGATTCCGTATACTCTAATATACTTATCCTATGTTCTTGTTTTATAGGTTACAAGGAGAGAGAGAAAGGATTTGTGTACCTGCCTCTGTAGGTTGTCTCTGCAGCCTTTAGCAGTTTAGCTCTAAATATGAGTTCTTTTCTGCAATCTTAACCTGCAAAAATAATCAATTCCTCTTCCTACTACTATCCAATGTTAGATAACAAAAATATTATCTAAAAAACAAGGATAGAGATACCAAACAAGAGCTAAACAAAGTGTATATGAGAAATAGGCCAAGTTATCATTAAATTGGAAACATGAAACTTACAACCCGATATGTCTTGCAATCCCTCCAAGTCTCCAAAACTTCATTCCTAAAATACACACCTTATAATAAAGAGCCTCACTTTAATATATTTTCTCTCAAGATCAAAACTTTGTTATCATATTCTCATTCTCACCCTTCTCACTTTGAATATCCCTGGTTATATAGGATCAGGAAGGTCTAACCACTTAGATTAATTAGGGAATGTAGTTGAGGATAACGGGGATAGGGTAAGATTTGTTTAACCTTCATGTTATCCTTATGTTTATGACCTCTCTCAAGATGGTCAAACCAAATATGATTGGAAAGAAGAAGAACAACCCAAGAATCACCTAGATCCTTCCCAAAACCATCCATAGATCCATGGTATTTTGACATATTTGTAGAGATGATCCCCTCAAGAGGAGTACAAGGTGTCATGGATTACCCCTTTGAACTAGAAAAGGAAGAGAGATTCTCCCACTACTTAGTAAAGGGAGCGTCCTTGATCAAAGAGGGATAGGACTGAGGAAAAAGGGTCATAATTTCAACCTTCAAATGATTTTCATGTCTTCATCATTCTCTAGGGATTGTAATGAGGAATTATTACATGGTGTAGAGGCTGTGACACTTAGAAAAAGTGTGATAAACATATTATGACACTTATCATAATGTATCATGGAATTTGTGACACTTAGCAAGATGTGCATGACACTTTGTGACACCAAGAAAAGTGGAATACAACACTTTACGAGGTGTGACAAAATGGTGTATAACAAAGGTGTATGTGCCAAATTCGATGGAGATACAAAATATAATGTCGAGATAAATGCTTAAAGTTCCATATGTTGGGCACCCAGGATATCAAAAATCCATTACAACTATATAGAGCCAATATTTTTGGTCGGGAATGAAGAAAAAAATAGTTAACTACATAGCCCTATGTATAGAGTGATAAAAGGTGAAAACATAGCATAGACATCCATCGGGGTTGTTGCATCCATTAACCATTCCAGAATGGAAGTGGGAAGTGGTTATATTATATTTTATTACAAAGCTTCCCAGAACAGTGAAGAAACATGGTTCCATCATGGTGGTGGTAGAAAAATTGACTAAGGCATCACATTTTATTCATGTGAAGACAACACATGAGGAAGCAAACATTATAGAAATTTACATTAAGAAAGTTTCCAGGATACATGGAGTGCCTAAGGAAATATTTTCAGATAGAGATTCCAAGTTTACATCCAAAGTTTACTAAGGTTTTTTCAAAGGATTTGGGACAAATCTGAATCGTAGTACAACATATCACCTAGAGTCATATGGTAAAATAGAGAGGACCAATATGATAATTGAATACATGCTCAAAATGTATGTGATGGAATAGCCATCAAAATGGGAAGACTATATCCACTTAGTGGAGTTTTCTTATAATAATGGGTATCAAGCCTCATTAAAAATGAGTCCATTTGAAGATTTTTATGGGGGGAAATGTAACACACCAGTGAGTTGGGATAACCCAATAGACATATCCATCATTGGGCCAGATTTTTTAAAGGAAATGGAAGAGAAGATGAAAAGGATCATGCATAATTTAAAGGTTTCCCAAGACAGGAAATAAAATTATGCATACAGGAACAACGTTTTTAGAAATTTTAAAGTGGAAGAACATGTTTTCCTAGAATTTAAAGAAAAAATAAGTTCAATACGATTGAGTTGTTTCCCTAAGTTGGAAACAAGATATTGTGGGAGTTTTGAAATATTAGAAAAGATAGGGCCAGTTTCATACATGATAGCATTTCCTACCTCCATGAGATTGCATAGTTTATTTCATTGTACCTAACCCTAACCACATAATTGATTGGACTATGATCCAGGTGGAAAACGAAGGGGATTTTTGGGTGGAACCAATACACATACTAGATTGGAAATTCAAAGTGCTTAGGAAAAAATCCATAGGGATGGTAAAGGTTTGATGGAATTTATATGGTCATGAATATGATACATGGGAGCATGAAAAAAACACGTGGGAAGAATACCCACAATGTTTTTCTAATTTTGAAGAAACTAAAAGCTAAAAACACAAGACTCCATTTTGGAGAACTAGTTACCAGAAACATATCTCTATAATTATTAGTTTCCTATGTTGATAGCCTTCATAAAAGAATGGTGCAGCCTGATGGACTAAAGGCAATGAAAGGGGCACATTCCTTGGTTCAGCAGATTGAGAAGATTGATATATTATGGTTGGGACTCTTGTTGGAGGATAAATATTGCAGAACATTATTTTTTTTTCTATGTATTGTGATGTAAATTTATATATGCATTTCTAGCATGGTTTGGTGCATTAAGGATGATGCACAATCATAGTGGAGGGGGAATGCAAAATCACCTCTATAATCCCCATTTTAATTAATGCATGATGTAGATATAAATTTGGTTATGGCCAAGCAATGAAAATGCGAAATGTATTTCTTAAATTGTAAATAATATAATGTAATACCATCTATTGGGATATGGACAGAGATGGAGGTTGACTAATCCATAAGAGAGGGAGAATTCCTAGAGAGTGTCCAATAGGGGTCCAAAGGGGAAATAATTTATGGGTATTAATTCAAGCCCACTTTTCTGAATTTTATTATCATTTGGGGAAAAATTATATTTTTTGGTTGAGTGTGTGAGAGACCAATCATTGAATACCTGTCATAGGGTGGGTGTGAGATTCATATGCCATAGTTATTGGAGATCATGGGGCTGAAGTAAAATCAACTTTGGGTAGAGTTAGAAGTCAACTATATTGGGAAAGGAGAGGAGATTTGTATGGGGGGTAACAAGCAATTTTATAAGTTAGTTTTCATAGGAACAAAAATTGGAGAAGAGTGAAGGGGAAATTGGTAGCTAGAGAAACAAGGTTGGGAGAATTCTAGAGAATGATGGATAATTTTGGAGAATTTTTGGAGCTAGAAATTGAAGAGCCAGGTTTTCATTCCTGAAGAGTGAACTCTTGGGTGAGTTACACTATATGAACAAGTGGTTGTTGTTGTTTTTTCTAGTGATTTCCTAGTAGTGGGTTCCCTTGAGTTCCTAGATGAAATATTCCTAGCTACCTATGTGAGAGAGACCTTGATAAATTAATTGGATTCCCAATGGAATGAGAGCGATGCAAGGGTACATTCCTTGGGTCGGGAAGGTCAAGAGGAATATATATGGAGGAAATTCGATATAGCTATAGGAGAAAACAAGTGGGTTGTGTGATATGGAGTTTTGAGGCATTGTGAGAGGAACCCTTCTCCCTTTTATGGTTTTGATCCTTATTCTGATTGAGTTGTGATGCTTCCAATTTTACCTATAATCCCTATTATTTATACCATTTATGGTTACTCAAGTGGATGGTCTTCTTGTATCTTTGTATTAGACTCATTGATAATTGGGACTGTTGAGGTATTTATACCATTAATGTCATCATCATAAATATTTATCAAATCTACAATTATGGGTGTCAAAAATCTTGTGCCTAGTGTCTTTGTTAAGGTTTCAACTGTCATTATAGACTCTAGCTACCTTGTTTGTACTTTCTCCATTATCAACTCTAGCAGACTGGTTCCTCCCTCTCATGAGGTTTCCCTTAGAGGTGCTTGATCTGCCTCCCATGTCTGCACTTTCTCGATTTCTCCCTCTATTTTCTCCAATCCTCCAATTGCTATGTTTTCTCCATGTTCACAAAATATTATTTCATCTTCTACCAAGAGTCTTATTCCTTCATCACGTTTTGCTGCTTGTTATTCCCTTTCACTTTTCCCTCGCAAAATCTTTTGTTGTTTTCTCTATCATTTCAACCTACTCATTCATTAGCACAGTATTAATTTGATTCGATTCTAGGTTGGCTCTCCTTTGAAGGATTTCTTCCCACTCTTGTGCATTTTGGTTGAAAATTTCATCATCAAAACTATCATGAGTGTACGACCAATAAGACACTACCTTCCCAACATGTTTAGATACTATATTTTTTGTATCAAGCTTATGGTACCTACCCATCAGGAATTTGTAATATAAATGGATCAAACCCTTTTTCTTCACATGTGTGGTGTATTTGACAAATTGATATCCTATGTGAAATCCATATGGGATAAAACATCTCTTCGTGTCCTTCACCAATGAGGCATTGAAGCCTTGCAAAATGGTTAGGTGGAAAAATTCTCCCAGAACCAATTGCCCTGGTACATAGGATGGTAATAGGTGTGGAGCTATGGTGTCTCTCAAGATGCTAAGGTAAGTTTTCTTCTCCTCTAGATACCAATGCCCAATCCTCGATATTATCATTTTTTCCAATTCCACTATACTTGGGAAGTTTTTCTTGAAAATTATGAAATATATTATGGATAAAAACTCATCACATATTATGGGGTAGTGTTTCTTGTATATATTCTCCCACATGGTACTAAAGTATACATCCATGGGTAGCTCTAATACATGACAACTCAGACCCATCCCTGAGAAGATGTTCTTGGTGTAGAAATTTCAATATAATTAATGTATTTCCTGCAATTCTCCTGATATAACAATTATATGCCACTGTTAAATACATAATCGTTTCTACTAATATTCTTGCAGAAATTAAACCATGATCACAAAGTGAAATATCAAGAACATATAACACAAAAGTTTTTTCGGGAAAGCATAAAGCTAAAAACCCCACTATCATATATTATGTATATCATGGATCATGAAACAATCTCATACAGAACTCTAATCCAATATCTCTCAGTACAATACAATTGTCTCACAATTTCATACAAAAATTGACAAATTCATGTGCCAATATTTTGTCTCCAGACAACCTACCTCCTCTGCACAATCCCTTGCAATTAGAATTCTCACAAATGAATTCGAATTGCCTAGTTTGCACATGATCATGAGTATATCCATTGCATGTGTGATTGCATGAGTGCACTTCACTCAAATCACAACTAATAGCCAAATTGTCTCTTTCACCTGTTATCTCAACTAGGTCTCCACTGGATCTGACATGCATGTAGTTAACCATGGGGAATCTTCAGTTGCATGTAAGTTCACTGATTTTCAATTAATTAATAATTAATTCACTGAACTCTCACTAGTGTAAGTTCAGTTACAACTAGTACAACTGGGCTTAAATCACTTAACTGAGTTAAACTACTTCACAACTCACATAACTACACTTATAGTTTTGTCACAACTCCAACTCACTCGGTTATAAATGAGATAATAGATTAATATTTATTGTCCAATTTGTTTAAGGGAAAAATAAATTAGATACATATTTCTTGTTGAATTTTCAACACTCCCTCTCAACAAGAAAGGGATTATCCTTCACCCCAATGTTGTCTCTATGATATTCGAGTTTGCTCCTGGTGAGCGCTTTCGTCAGAATGTCTGCATCCTGATCTTTCATAGGAATGTATTGAAGAAACATGATCTTCTGCTACACACAATCTCCGAGATGATGATACTAGATATCTATATGCTTAGATCTATCATGAAACACAAGATTAATCGAGAGTTTAATGAAACTCTGATTATCACAATGAATGATTGTTGGATATAAATGAGAACCAAACAGACCAACTGAGATCTTTATCATCCATATAGCCCCACATGAATCTTGACTCACTGCCATGTATTCTTCTTCCACTGAACTAAGTGCCATGGATCTTTGTTTTCTACTGTACCAAGAAACGATTGTAGATCCGATACTAAAGATCCCCCCTGATATGCTCTTTCTGTCCATTGGGCTGCTTGCCCAATTTGCATCTGTGAAGCCATGCAACTTCACCTTATCCATCTGTCTGTACCATAATCCATGCTCAGATGTTCCCTTCAGATATCTCAGGACATGCTTACCTGCCTTCCAAAAGCGTTTGGTAGGTTTAACCATCACTTGACTTAGCTGGTTAACCACATAGAAAATGTCTGGTCTCGTGTTCACTAAATACATTAGCGAACCCACTAGTTGTCGATAGACAGTAGTATCCACTACCTCTCCAGAAGTAGCATCCTCTTTCCTCCAATTTCCTGGAAGAGGAGTATCCATGGGTTTGCATCCCTCCATGTGAAACTTACCTAGTATCTCCCTTGCATACTTGCCTTGAGACACAAAAAGTTCACCATCTCATCGCCATATTTCCAATCCAAGGAAATAATGAAGAAGGCCCAAATCCTTCATCTCAAACTTCTTTGCAAGGTCATCCTTGCATGAGTGTATCAACTGCTCATCACGAGTTAGTATTAAATCATCAACATAAAGAACAATGATTAAAATCTTACCCTCCGCCAAAATTTGGTATAGGTTTTCATCTGCTTCACTTTTCGTGAAGCCCAATCCGATGAAATATCTGTCTATTTGAGTGTACCAAGCACAAGGTGATTGCTTCAGCCCATACAGTGCTCTCTTGAGTCTTCACACATGCGACTCCCTATCAAAGGTCTCAAAACCTTATGGTTGTTCAATGTACACTTCTTCCTCAATTATCCCACTGAGAAATGTAGCTTTTACATCCATCTAATGAATGCACCAACCCATCTGCGCTGAGAGTGCAAGGATGGATCATATGGAAGATTACCTTGCGACAAGTGAAAAGGTCTCATCATAATATATCCCCTTAATATGTGAGAATCCCCAGGCCACAAACCTGGCCTTGTATTTCTCCACACTCCCATCAACAACTTGATTTACCTTGTAGATCCATCTCAATCCTACCACTGATTTATCAATCGACCTTGGGACAATTTCCCATGCACTATTTTTGACAATGGAGTCATACTCCTCCACCATAGAATCAACCCAAGTGGGGTCCTGCACTGCTTCTTGAAAGGAATATGGTTCAATCATAATACATTTACTCATGAGAGCCATGTATCCAGCAAATTGATCAGGAGACTGTCTCTATCTGCATTGTGAAGTAGGTGTTGTGCCTCTTCCATCACCTTAGTGAGCAAAATAGAGGTGCTTGCAAGCTCAGTTGGGTCTGCTGAGTAGGACAGCTGCAAGGAAAAGAGTTAGGGAAATAAATAGGAAACAACAACTAAGAATTAAACTAAGAAATGCAATAACAACTAAATTCATGAGCATAGGGACATAGAGACAANTCTTGGTGTATTCTTTCACTAATATCAGCCTTTTCATTGGTGACATAGAGACAAAAAGAAAAATGAAACTCATGTCACCAATGAAAAGGCTGATATTAGTGAAAGAATACACCAAGAAGCAAGGGGACTATGAGTCCCTTCTTCCTCCAAGGGAGGGATCTTGGACCCCCACAAGCAAGCTCTTCTTACAACAAATAAAAATGGAAAATGATGAAAGAACTCTTTGCTAATCCACTCAAGGGGTGAAATGGATTGCCCAATGCAATGGTGCAAATATACTCTTGGCAAGGATGGAGTCCTCAAGAGAATAATGGCAGTATAACTTTTCTTTGAATTCCTTAAAAAATGAAGTGTATCCATGGCCTTTTTATAACATTCCTTTGAGCTATTGTTCAACCAGTTTGTAGTGTGAAAAGAGGCTAATTAGGGCATTTCTAGGTCTTTGACCAGCCATCCAGTCGAATCCAGTCCAGATTTGAGTGTCAAATCAGCTTGGGAGCTGAACCATAAGTGGGTGGGAGGCCAACCACTCTCATTAATGCGTCGTTTCTCAGGTGCGTGGATTTTTGTGATAACAGTCGTGCATCGTGCACATGTGCGCAATTTCTACGTTCTTGTTCTGCACATGTGCATGCACGCCCAATGTCTTCATAGAGCCCTTCAATTTTTCACTACTTTGTATAGTTTTTGACCCTTTATGAATTCTTTGGTGTTAATTCAGGTCCATGGATGACTTCATTACTGTTTGATGATGCTGAGTTCTTGTAACCATGTGCAGATGAAATTTCATTGATAATAGATGCCCCCTGATGGATGAGGTTAGGAGCATACGTATAGCCGAAATCCATCAATGTTTNTGTAAGAGAGAGCAATAGTGGGATCATCCAGAGTGATCCATTGGAGGGAAAAAGGAACCGGTAGAACCCAACATTCCATGAGGTGTGTCAAAAAGAAAACTGTGTACAAATGAATTGGGCATGCCCCATGCTCGTGTCATGTAACTCAAAAAAGAGGAATGAAGTGTTGGTGTAGACAAATGTAGCACCCTTGGGGGAGATCATGATAAAGGAAGAAGACAATTCTGCGAAGGAACATACTCTAAATAGTAGGCAGTGATCACAGTAATAAGTATCACCGATTATGTGGGCATTGATAGCCCAACCAAGTTCAGAGGTCTTCGGCAAATGAAAGAACTAACTGCAATAGTCACAAAGTAAGACCCACCATAACATGAAAAAGTGTTGATGTCGAATGTTATGGGGGTCAATGACAGTAGGGAGAAATTGTGTTTTGCCCTGTGTTGTCTGAGATCTCTCATTGGGTGGGTAATGAGAATCAAGATACTTTCGCCCTTCTGAAAAATTGTGTTGATGTCGAAAAAAAAGGGGGACGCAACTCCCAAAAGTAGATGGCTTCGTGAAATCTACTAGGTGAGGTTAGGAAGTGGAGGAGGTACATGGACAAAGTCAAGATGTAGGAAGACTCAAGACTGCCCTTGGTTGAATGATAAAAAAGTGGCCGCAACCGATCAACGAGGTCAAGTGTCAAGGGGACGACAAGACTGGGGATAAGTTGTGCCAGAGGCGGGACAAGGTGAACAAATTCAGAGGGCAGAGGTAAGTGGCCTTTGGGATACTCTGAAGATATGGATGGTGCCGACAAGGGTGGATGATAAGTAGTTCTCCAACCAAGGGTGACATGGGCTACGGTTGGCCAAAAAAGGGAAGCAGGTCGCCAACGGTGACGACAAAAAGGTAATGTAACGACTGGAAATAAAGGCATTTGTACAATAAATAATGAATAATTGGGGAGAAGTGTACAAATACAGAAACAGATGCCCTAGTGTGATATGGTTGGCCCATGTAGGGCATAATTTTCTTGGAGAATTGATGAAGGGTGGGGGCCCCATGGGTGGGTTTCTGTATGAGGTAGGTGAAATGAAGGGAGATTTGCAGATGAGTAAATGGATTGTGGATGGAATGGAGGGTTCATGCTACTGCGGAGGTGCAACCCGACCATAGACTCATGGAGAGGTAATCTGGGAGTCCATTGGGAAAGCTAGCAAAATGAGGAGAAGGAGTATGTGGTTGATTCGCGACATGATGTAAGACTATCGGGACTCCCATCCCTAAAGGGTTTTGAAAAATAGCATGAGTGTCAGAAGTGTCAAAGGGTGCTATTGAATGGGACAACTCATGTGGGAAGAGTGCTATCGGATGACAATACCAAAGATGCAAATGGAGGTGTGGGTATTGCAGAGCCGGAAATGGGGATCCTAGAGGCAAATGTCAGAGGGTATGACAGGAAATGTAAGTGAGATTCAGAGGGAATGACTACATGCCAGTGTTGAATATATACCTGAAGGGGTTCTGTCAATGTATGATGACCAAGTACCTGCACACATGAAAACAAAATACCCGACGTGAACAATATCTGAAGATAATCAAATATATGAGCATGCATTTGATACGTGTGAATATGTGCATGTGTACCTAATCAGGGTATGAAAAATGGTGCCCCGGGGGCTCAAGATGAAAAAGAGGCCTAGGGACAGTTGTGATGTAGATGATGGGATACTGATCCTATGGCTGAAGATGGATCAAGAAATGGATGCCTGGAGCTCCCGGAATGGTGAGTGAAAGTTTGGCAAAAAGGCCTATATATAGTTGTAGGGCCCACATTGCCACCTCATTTGTACTTGTTGATATAGTGATTGGACGAGAAGTATTCAGAGGAGATTGTGAGAGTGTGGGAGGATGAGGTACCCGATTGATGACCCACGAGCGTCAGGTTAGTGGTCTGATCATCCTGCATAGAATTAGGGTTTCATTTTTTGGGCAGGGGCTGTACGGAGGGTTGTACAGGGGTGTTTAGGGGGTGTGGGCCCCACATGCGTGGGCGATCCGGTAACAGGCACGCACACGTGCGCGCCTGTCCACCAGATGGACGTGCATGGGAGTGCTGGTAAGGGGATAAAGGGCGCGCACTATGTCCGCACCTGGGGGTTGAACAGGCACACATATGTGTGCATCTGTCGATTGAATAGATGCGCACATGTGCGTGCCTAAGAGCACGCCTGTGTAATAAACAGGTGCACACACATGTGCGCCTATGTAGTGAACAGGTGTGCACATGTGCGCGCCTATGGGGTGTATAGACGCGCATGTGTGCACACTTATGGGTTAAACAACCGTGTTGTGGAGGCAAGGTTGACGGGTGTAAAATGTGTCTTTTTTATGTTGTTGATTGTCCATGTGGCTGATGTAGGATGGTTTTATGTTGTTCAGGTGAGCTTCGGTCACGATGCCTATTGGTTGGCGAGAGCGAGATTGGTCCCAGTTGCGAGAGGATATGGCTATTGAGGAGCAAGGTGTACGTGTGACTTTGGCAGCCTGTGGGCTGCTGAAGTTTTTTGAGTGCCCCTTGATATGGGCGCAAGAGTATCTCCTGCAATTTCTTATTCGGATGTGGAGTCCAGACCTAAACTGCTTCATAGTGCAGGGAAAGCAGATTCCCTTCACTACGGTGGAGGATGTGTATTTCTTGATTGGGCTCCCATTTCGGGGAACGTCCCTACCGACGGAGCTGGTGTTACCAAGAGACACGCCGCTAGTGACGGTGGGTCAGAGATATTGTTCGGGGTCGAACTATATGTTCGGCACAGTTGTGAGAATTAGGCGATGGATTCCCTAGCGCATCATTGTATAGCAACGATGATTTTGAGAGTGTATGGCTCACTGGTGACGCAGTGGATTAGTGGTGGCCAGCTGATGGTGATGGAGAGAGTGTTGGTTGGCGAGCATTTCTCCTTGGGGCTTATGCTGCACTCCAGGATGGTGGGGCAGCTGGACCACTGTTGGTCCATGGATACGGGAGAGTTTGCCTTCAGGTCCATCCTGGTGGCCTAGTTTCTGGAGAGGGTGATGATGTTGTTCCCTAGGATTCTATTGGGTTTGACTGAGGTGTGAGAGCCATGGTTGAGGCAGTGGTCGACTGTGTTGCTTCACCATGGTGGTGGCAAGGGTGGCCACTTCTTAACTGCAATGGTGACACAAGTATGGTGGCAGATGCTGCAGGTGATATTGCGGTACCCCTATGCCGGGGTTGACTTCCGGGAGGATCTGAACATGGTGTTACCTCTAGGGGAGGTGTTTTACCTCCGAGGTATGTTGATGATGTTGATATATATGTTTTTGTGTTTTTGAGATAGCATGGCACATGTATATGATATAGATGATGATACTATATGTTGTTTGTTTGTATGTGCAGATGTGGCACCTCGCGAGCGCGAGGTGGAGTTACAGAGAGTGTCATCTCATCAAGATCTGGAGAGACTACCGTGGAGAGAGGGACATCGGCGTGAGGACATCACGGTGCAACCAGCAGAGCCAGAGAGGGCAGCGAGGAGATGCCGGTTTGATGACCCTGGTGTTGGGCCATCACATGCTCCTTCGACGGTTGCCGGAGTGGATTTTGAGGACATACGCCATCGTCTGGAGGTGGTGTTACAGGATGTGCCTGAGGGCATATGGTCTCACATCCAGGATGAGGGTATCCTGGAGAAATGTGTGGGGGTTTTGCCGCCATGGCGGGCCATAGTACGACAAGCAATAGTGGCTGGTGCTGCGATGACCGGACGACTACCACTGGGGCAGGAGGGACGGGTAGGGAGTGGACCACCACCACCTGAAGGAGGGGCAGGTGGTAGTGGGCCACCACCGCCTGAGGGAGGAGTAGGCAGTGGTGCTCTAGAGGCACCATGAGTGGTTCTCTATGCATTGATGTATATATATTTTTTGTATATAAGCTAGTGAGCCCATTTTGTACCGAGGTGTATCATTGGCCTGTGGATAGTTGTATTTTTTGTATGTAAAAATTTGGATGGCACTGTGGACCTTTCGCTATATACATGAGTATACATTTTTGAGGTCTATGTGGTGTTTACATGTGTTTTGTTAATGTATTGATGATGTCTAATCTATATATGTGATGACAGTTTGTGTTATATGTTTATGTATGTGTAGAGGTAGCTTGATGTGATATATGCCAGTCTAATACAATATTTAGCTAGGTTATCCGTAATTTGATTCAATTGTCTTGGAATATGTGTAAATGTAAATGGAATCAAAATGTCGAGATAAAAGTCTAACCTGCAGGTATTTGCGAAAGAGGCAAGGATCACGGATGTGGTACACATTGTTGAGCTGGAGTACGACTAGTTGAGAGTCAAGGAAGATGCTAAGGTGACAAATACGATGATGTTGGGCATCATCCAAGAGGCCGATGATGTTGGTGTATTCAGCTTGGTTGTTGGTCGCTGAACCCAAACATATGCCACTCGAATGGAGCATTTCATGTGAGGGGGTGTAGAGAGCCCAAGCGGTCGAAGCGAGATTTTGTGTCCAATGACTGGCACTGTTGGTGTAACTAATGTGGTAGACTGGTGGAGGAAGCATCTGTCAATAGCACAAATGATAGTTTAGACATGAGGGATGGAAAAAAGATTAAACAATGATATAAAAGAAATAACCTAAAGTAGAATGACTACGTTTAAGCATAGAATTTCTTTAGATACAACATGTTGATGGGTTCTTTGAGAGAGAGGCCTTCGAGGGAGGCCAGGATGTATGCACCTTTGGTGAGGCAATGTTGGATAATGTATGGGCCATGCTAGAGTGACTCAAATTTTTTGTGGCCAAAGGTATCATGAGCGATATCATAAGCCAGGATGAGGTCACCTTTGCGAAATGAACAAAGGTTAACATGTCGATCAAAGGTAGCCTTGGATCATTTTTTAGCTGCCTCATTGTTTTGTAATGAAGATAGGTGGTCTTCATATAGAGACTCTAAGTTCAACAAGCGCTACTCCATTGGAGCAGTGTTGGGTAATAGCTTAATTGTGGTGCGTAAGGTGGGAATTTCGCACTCGATGGGAAGAGTGGCCTAAACCCCATGGACTAGATGAAATGGTGTGAAACCAGTAGCTATTTTCACAGCCGTATGGTAAGCCCATAGCGCGGAAAATAACATATGATGCCAATTGGTTTTATGTTTATTAACCGTGCACTGTAACATGGTTTTGAGGACCTTGTTAACTGCTTCGACCTATCCGTTAGACTAAGGGTAATATGGTGAGGCAAACTCGTGAGAGAATCCTAACCGAGATGAGAGTTCAACAAAGATCTCATTCTCAAATTGTTTCCCATGATCGGAAATGAGTTGGAGTGGTACTCCAAAGAGGGATATGATGTGGTTAAAGAAAAAATGCGTTGTGGTGTCGGCGGTGTTCTTGAAGGTGGGCATAGCTTCTGCCCATTTGGTGAAGTAATCGATGACGACAACAATGTTTTTGTGACCATTTCTAGAGGGGGGATTACAAGTGATGAAGTCGGTGCCCCATTTACAAAAAGGGCCAGCCATGATGATGGGATGAAGAAGAGCGGGGGGAGCTCGATCTTTATTGGTGTAGAGCTGATATTGCTCACATCGTTTCACGGCATGAATGCAATCGTGAAACAAGGTAGGCCAAAAGTAACCGACTCGGATAATCTTTTGAGCAGTGAATATTCCCAAAAGATGGCCCCCACATGCACCACTGTGATAGTTTTTTAAGACTCTATCGTCCTCGTCAATAGTCAGGAAGCAACAAAGAATGGTGTCGACTCCCTGCCGGTATAGGATGTCTCCAATGAGGAGGTAGCATGGGGCTTGATGGTGAACACGACGACGATCATCTTGTGAAAGGTGGTTACCAAACTTTTGAGTTCAGAGGTAGACGAGGAGGTCATCATACCAAGGATCATCCGAAGTGATGTAAAAGAGGTGTTCGTTGGGAAAGTCGATGTTGACAGGGGTATTGGTGGTGTCATAGGGGAGGGTCGTGACAAGTTCGGCGAGAACGAGGGCCTTCTTACTCTTAGGTGTTGAGAACTTGAGGTCGTACTCCTGAAGGATAACGATCCATTGAGCAAATTTTTCACTAACTTGACGACGACTGAGCAAGTACTGCATAGGGTTGGAATCTACGATGACCTTTGTCATGCGAAGCAGAATGTAGTGGCGCAGTTTTTGGACTGTGAGGACGACTGCAAGAGAAAGTTTCTCTTCATGTTTATACTTCAAGGGTGCCCTTGAGAGTTTTCTACTAACATAATAAATGACATGCTCACGATTGTCATCACCGAGATGGATGAGAACTCCTGCTACTGATACAGCTGATGCTGATATGTAGAGGATATAGTCACGATTGTAGTCAGGTGCACTAATTAAAGGTGCGTTCGAGAGTGTTGTTTTAAGATCGTCAAATGACTGTTGGGCATGGTCGTCCCAGTGAAATGGGATGTCGTGACATAGTAAGCGAAGGAAACCGTGTGTGCGTATGGCGTAGTCTGGGACAAATCGTCGTAGAAAGTTAGCTTTGCCTTGTAGGCTCTGAAGTTGACGTAAATTCCGGGGAGGTGGAATTTCAATGATAGCTTGGACTTTGAGGGGGTCCACGGTAATACCGCTTTATGAAATGATAAATTTGAGGAGGTGCCCTGTGGTGACACAGAACACACATTTCAGCGGATTCAAGTGGATATTGTATTAATGACACCGTTGAAACATGATTCGTAAATTATCAAGATGTTGGGTGCGTTTCTTGGATCGAGCTGTGAGGTCGTCCAAGTAGGCGAGGATGATATGAGCCAGATCATGAAAGATGTATGTCATAGCCCGCTGGAAAGTTGCTTCGGCATTCTTTAAGACAAAAGGCATGACACGATATGCAAAAGTACCCCAAGGGGTAGTGAATGCGATTTTATACTGATCGGTAGGGTGAATTTGAATTTGATTATAACCAGAGAATTCGTCCATAAAGGATAGAGCCTCGTGGCCTGTGCAGTCATCGATAATTTTATCGATGAAAGGCGTTGGAAAGTTTTCTTTGGGACATGCGTGATTGATATCGCGAAAGTCTGTGCAAAGGCGGATAGTGCCCTATTTTTTGTTAACGGGTACAGGGTTGGAAACCCATGAGGTATAGGTGATGGGGTGAATGAACCCAGCAGCGTGTAATTTGTCAATTTTAGCTTTGATGGTCGTGACTTTGGATGGGTGTAGCGGTCATTTTTTTTGACAAACAGGTGTAATGTCAGGCCAAGTGTCGATGCAATGTTCGACGATAGAGGGATCAAGACCAAGCATTTCCATGTAGGACCAGAAAAAATATCTCGATATTATTGGAAGAGGGCTTTATATGGGGTGATTTCCTGAGGAGTGCAAGCAACTCCAATGGTGATTTCTTCGATGATGCCATTTTTGATGGAAATGTCGATTTTAATGGTCAGGAAAATGTTGGCCATGTTTTCGTCTTCAAAAGCATCAGGGGTAGGAATGAGGTTTTTGAACCAGTCGATAGGCCCTGATGGGATAAAATCCTTGGTTTTGACCGCGTCAATGGGGTATTGGTTAGGAGGCCTGGAGGCTTCCTGTGGAAAGAAGAGTGCGTGGTGGTGTAGCGCATCCCAGGGGAAGTCTAGGTGATTTAACTCTTTGAGTATTTATTCATTCCATTGGAAGTGATGGGAATGAAAGGGGTCATGAGGAGTGATATCTATGACTATTGTCGTGTGTTTTCCCCTTGGTGAGGAGGAAACAGGTGGAACAACGCTAGGAGACGGTGAGGGTTCGCTCAACATAAACCAGATATTGAAGTACTGAGGAGGACCCGGTAGTTGGTTGTAAAATGTCTGTAGGGGAATGAGCGAGAGAGTTGGGGGGATTGGGGGGTGAATCCTTAGATAAGTTGTTTAAGAACCAGGGAGGCGTTAGAAGGGCCTCGAGTTTAGCAGAAATGACATGAATATCCTTCAGTGACGAAGTAATGTCAATTATCAACTCTGCGGGTCATTGAAGCAGGGTCAATTGGTGTTGCCTGTATTCAAGGATCATAGGACACTGGTATGTAAAATGAGCTAATGAGTCGCAGAGAGAGCAAGGGCGTCTCATACGTTCATTGACTGAAGTGGTGACATAACGGATGTCAGTGATATTTGTTGAGGAGGACGTAGCAGGACTGGGGTTTCTCTGGAAGCTCTGG
>JASDQU010174007.1:0-12200 GCA_032191745.1 Picea mariana | reverse complement strand
TGGAAAAACAAAGCTCCTTTAAGATGTAAAATTACTCTATGGATTGCCATGAATATTAAACTTTTGACCTAGGATAATGGTGTGAAAAGGGGCTGGTGCGACCCTAATTGATGCACACTTTCTTTGGTAATGAGGAATCAGTTGCTCATATTTTTGTCTTTTGTCTCTATACAGGCTAGGTTGCAAAGCTAGTCAAGGAAAAATTGAAATCCAAGGCTAAATGGAACAAGGATAGTTTGGAAGAATGTTATAAGGTTTGGATCTAGGACAGGGCAGTAAAGCTTTATTTGGGTCTACCAAGTATCATGATTTCAAACTTATGGTGGGCACACAACTCAACAATTTTTAAAGATAAATGGATCCCCCTTGAGGTTGTTGCAGTGATTATGCTTAACCAGGTTGTTGATTTTAAAGAAGATCTCAAAGCCTATAAGTAGCATACTCCTATTCTTCCCTCCTTAGACTACGATATCCCATGGGGATATTTTGATGGGGCCAGTCAGGGGCACCCTCCTTCATGCAGAGTTGGAGTTGTTTTGTTCATTAACCAGAATCATTACATTCACATCAGATATGCCCCAGGACAGGGGTTGAATAACAGGGCAGAGCTAATTGTGATGTGGACCCTTTTGGAGACGGGAAAGCAGAAAGACATTAAAAAGATACAGGTTATGGGGGACTCCAAATTGGAAATCGAGTGGGCACAAGGAAAACTAAAAATCCAAAATGTTAATCTAGCAAACATACTGCGAGGCATCAAGTTGGCTTTTCCATCCTTTGAATGGATTTATTTTCATCATGTTTTGAGAGAACTCAATGTCAAGGAGGATGAGATTTCTAAGGGAGCGCTTCAGTTACAGAGAGGAGCCTTTGGATACTATGAGTACTTTGAAGGGGTGGAACTGAAGCTATGGAGTTCTGCCTTTAGCTGGCGTAAAAGTAAATACTAAAGTTTTTTGTTTTTTGTTTTTTGTTTTTTGTTTTTTGTTTTTTGTTTTAAAGAAGAGACAGATGCAGACTGTAAAGTTTTGTAAAGAACCAAAAAGAAACAATGTATAGAAGGGAGACGAGTTATTTTGGAAAAAAAAAATAAGTTTTGAATGAAACGGCTTGCAAAAGCTGAAGCGAGAGATTGTAACATGTATATTTATGATTATGGAATATAAAAGTTTTTTTTTTCTACAGGAAAAATATATATATAATTAAAATTCATATTATATAATTTCAAATTTTCTCTTTTTATTTAACTATATTATTTTGCATCATGTGTTTTTGTTTCTCGATAAAAAAATGTGTGAAGTTTTGAAACATCCAATATTTCAAAACTTCACACATAATTTTTATCCAAAAAAAATTCCNTTTTTGTTTTTTGTTTTATGTTTTAAAGAAGAGACAGATGCAGACTGTAAAGTTTTGTAAAGAACCAAAAAGAAACAACGTATAGAAGGGAGACGAGTTATTTTGGGAAAAAAAAATATGTTTTGAATGAAACGGCCTGCAAAGGCTGAAGCGAGAGATTGTAACATGTATATTTCTGATTATGGAATATAAAAGTTTTTTTTTTCTACAGGAAAAATATATATATAATTAAAATTCATATTATATAATTTCAAATTTTCTCTTTTTATTTAACTATATTATTTTGCATCATGTGTTTTTGTTTCTCGATAAAAAACGTGTGTGAAGTTTTGAAATATCCAATATTTCAAAACTTCACACATAATTTTTATCCAAAAAAAATTCCTAACAATATGATTAAATGTGGAAACCTACATATAATATGATTAAATGTGGAAACCTACATACTCAAATTAATGTGTTTTTGTTAGTAAATCGGTTATTTTTATTAGTCTTCTCGATCACTCAATACAATTTGTATTTAACTTTATTTTCCCAATTTGTATTTAACTTTATTTTCCCATAGATAAGTTATGTATAAAAAAAAAATTATAAAATTTATACATAAAATATAAGTTTTATATTTATATTAATGTAAAGATGATTATTTGATGATAATTTTATGGAAATTTATAATTTATAACAATATATTATCATCTAACCACTCGCTTTGGAAATATTTGGTTGATTCGATTAACGTAGAGATCACGACAATTACATTTTTTAAATTAAATTATCATCATATCAACTGCTACCAACCCATCGTCAAAAATGATAACTATTCACTTTTACATTTTCACTCTTTAATCAAGGAAAGAAATTTAATTGGATGTTAAATTATCTTATGACAAGATTGTCTCTTTTTCCATTTATTATTATCACTACTTGGAAAAGGATTTGATTATAACAATTTACAAGTCAAATAAATTATTATATTATTATCTCGCGATTTAATTTAGGGTCAAAATGTTCAAAGATATTTTTTAGAGATATCTTTATCAATTTAATTTAGGATCAAAATGTTCCAAGATATTTTTAGAGATATCTTTATCAATTTTTTATTTTTTTTTAATGAAAATTCAAATTAATTTTACAATTTTTTTTCTTTTATTTATAGAAGATTTATTCATATTTTTAGAAATATCTTTATCATTTTTTATTTTTTTTAAATGAAAATTCAAATTAATTTTACATTTTTTTTCAGGATTTATTCACTTTTAAATAATATAGTTTATATTAACTTCAAATAAATGTATCAAAACTTTATAAAAAAATATGGTTTCAAGGTTAAATGTTACATAAAGAAAACATATCACTGTAATGTTGTAAGTTTAGGGATAACATTATGAAATATTGATTTTAGCAATAACACTATGGAATATTAACTTTCTTGTAGGGTCAAAATGTTCCAAAAAAATTTTGAGATATTTTTATCAACTATTTTTTATAAAAATTTAAAATTATTTTATAAAAAATAATTGTTAATATATTAAAAATATTTTATATATATATGTAAAAAAATTTAATAACTAATTAATATTTTATCATTTTTATAATTAACTTTATAATAATAAAATTATAACTTTTATTCATTAACTCCAATACATGTACAAAAAGATAAACTAACTTTTAAATTCCCTTTTAACCTTCCAAAACCATAAATTAATTTAAAAATATATATATATTGTGTGTTTTTGCCTCGAGACAACTTATTCACTTTTATCTATTGGAAAAAACTTATTCACTTTTAAATAATATATTTTATATTATTCCATATAAATGTATCACGGTTTTATAAAAAATTAATTTTCAATTAAAAAAAACTATATTTTTATTTTATTTTATTTATAAGTGATGTTATGAAGAGATTAAATTGTAACTAGGAATAATATTTGGTTTTATGTATAGGATTAAGGTTAAATGTTAGGTGAAATCATATGATCCGACAATATGGAATATTGGCTTTTTTATAAATACTATTTAGTTTTTAATTGTCTTCTGGTCTTGGAGTAAGACTTAAAATTACTTCTAATTGGCTAAGAGCTTGTCTTTCTTAGACATAAGGAAACAAGTTAACATCCCAAGACCTAGATAGAAGCGTCTGGTAGAAATGGAATTCTACCCCTTTACAAAACACCAATAAATTATTTTAGGTGGTATGATTTTTCTTCAATAACAATGATAAAAAATGTTTAGCAAATACAACACATATACCAATTTCTTTAGATATGTTATTCATGTCTTATCTTACCTTACCCAAATAATCTAATAATCTTATAAATATTAAGAAATATGAAAAATTATGATAATGCAAACACATGATAGCGAGACATTATCGTTGACTTCGAATAGGAAGGAAAATGCAAGTGAAATTCGAAGTATCTACCATCATGCAGGTAGGGGTTGAGGAATTGAAATTGATTGGACAACCCCTTGTGGGTTAAAGATGCCCCACTTCATCATTTGCTTTTGTGGAAGCAAAAAACAAATAAGAATTTTGCAAGTTGGTAGTCTTAATCCATACACATCCCCCCATAATTCTTGGCTTTCTTTATCACACGTCTTATTCTCATAACCAATTAGTGGAAATCATCAAAATTCATTCCATTCCATAAAATAAAATAAAATTACGTTATTGTTAGCATCACACCCACATTCATTATTCCAAGTTGGATCATCAAAAAATTGGAATCTCAACCATCGTTCCCTTAACAAAGTTTTCCAATGGATTTCTCATTTTGTGAAATAGCAATGGAAAGAGTTGGAATTTATAGCATAAAAGCCATGAAGAGGAGGAACTATGACTTCGTTTATGGCCATATGTTGACCCATTACAAAATAGTAGTGTTTTATAAGGATTATAGAGGTAAGCTTAGTTCATATAGAGGTAAGGGTAATGTTTTGCAAGGAATATATATAATTTTTTTATGAATATAATAAAAAAAATTACTAGTTGGTTATTAACTTAGTGTTCAATCAAATTAAAATAGGTTCTTAAGGAGAACATGATTTTAAGCATTTAAAATAAAAATGTTAGTGATCATGTTTTGATATTATAAGTTTAATCTTTGTCTTTCCATATTTTTATAGTTAATATTAGTTTAAGGTGTTAAATAATTATCTTCATGAGAATATAGAAGTGTTTTTCGTTTTCATAGTAATAAAACTTGGTATTAGTGGTGGGGAATGGAGAGTTCCACACTCTTGGTCAAGGTTCCATTCTCATGAGCTTCAATAAGTACTTTAAGATAGTCATGGGGTACATGGAGGTAGGGGTTGACATTATGGCAATGGGAGGTAATGTCTCACATGTACTTATTATAAACCCAATCACATGATCCAAGTGGTTGTCATTGCAAAAAGGACCCTAATTTTGGGCAATTTGCAAGTCCAAAGAGCACCCCTATCAAAGTTCATGTGCAAAAGTTATAACCCTAGGCAATTGATGTTCCAAACCATCTTTCCAAGGCCTACCCTCCTTTCACCACCTCAACTCCTAAGTTTATGATTTTTGTTTTAGGGTTTTTACTTCTTATTATAATAAAATGGGTTTTCCTCCTTATAGTTAAGGGTTTTATGCAAATGAGTGTAGTCATCACATCTCTTCTCCAAGATAAGCTACCACTATTTTATTTGCTTTGTATTTCTACGTACATTGCAGCGATTTTCACCATTTGATTCATTGATACAATCTTGTTTTGATTGTAATACTCTGCTTTCAATATTGTAACTTGTGTTATCTTTGCAGTTTTGTGTTATTTCACTTCATTTCCAATCCGATACAAATGAGTAGTATTATAGAAATATGATCTCTACTTGTATTTCATGCACGCCCTTGATAAGGTCAAGGCATAAGGAGTTGGGCCTCAAACTAATCAAGCTCGGTGAAGACTTCCCTTGCCAACCTAAGCGGCCTCCCATGGTGGGTGAGGTTAGGAAAGACAACATAATAGGAGATCTTATCAAGTTGTTTTTCTAGGAATCTCTTGAGCGATAGAGGAACAAGATGATAGATCATTTCACTGAGATCCTTTGATGACTCCCCATAATGATAGAGCCACTTTCAACAAGCAATAATTTCAAAGGAATGACACATTTCAAGGTACAAGTTAATTATTTTGATAACCCTACATTTGAAGGAAATATAGATGTAGAAGTTTGGAGAGATGGTTAAATATGCAGGAGGGTTATCTTTTTGTTCACAAATTTTCCAACAAAAGAATATTGTTTTTTCACTTTTGAAGCCCCTTCCTGATGTCAAAGATAGGTGGGATACTTACTATGTGCAACATGTTTGAGATCCTGCACTGTATGCTACATAAACCACTTGTGGGGGAATTGTTGATGGAATCAAGGAGAAGTATTTAAAGTATTGGAAATTATAAAGATTAGTACATGAGATTCACGATCTTGTGCCAAGGTAAAGACTGAACAGTTTCAAAGTACAAGGACACCTTTATGCCTATTACCAAGCTAGGCATTATGAACTCTAGATGACACTTGCTTCTAAAATACTGCAATGACCTACAAATATGCATCTAAACATAAATATAGTTTGAGGACATATCTTCATTGGGAATTTCTTACCATTATGTTGTCAAGATTGAAAAAATAATATTGGTAGAAGGGTAAAGGTGATCTTAACTCTCAAAATAAAGGATAGAGTAAAGATAACCAACCTCAATACAATCACTCAAAGCTACATGAAAAGAAGAAGAATGGGAATTCGAAGGACACATTAAAGTGGTATGACCACCACAAGTGTCATTAGTACAACAATGATAAATGTTGCATCAAACAACTATTATTGGCCAAACCGAAAGCCTCAAAATCTAATTGAGTCTTGACCTAGATGTTATTGGATAAATCGGTAAATGCGGACATAAACTAATCTCCCCAGATCCACCTAGATCTAGAACAAAACAAGACAGGACATGACGCTTTCCCTAAGTTACAATCATTGAATTTACTACCAAAGAAGCAATGGATGACATACCTTTAGATATTGCTTCCTGATATCTTTGTTGTCCCTGCTTTGCTCCGGTGCCCTTGTGAGATCAAATATGCAATAACACAAACCAACCAAAGTGAAAGCAACAATAGTAGATTCAATGAAAACCTAAACATGTGATCAAGGAGTCATGTAATAAAATGCTAATGATTTTATGAGAAAGAATCATGTCATTGTATTATATTAAGTAAAAGGAAGAGAGATTACAACCAGATTCCTTGATGTCGTAAGGTTCCTTCCAACAGTTCGTTGCTTCCCACACACTTCTTGTTCCAATGGATTCTAAGACTGTGTATCTGATAGCTACTCACAATCTATCTTGACAAAGAAAAACCCAAAGCCAATCTAACCAAGCTAACAAGCTCAAGAAATTTCCAACCCAATCAAGTTAACTTTCTCCATGAGAGCTCCTCTCTTTTTATAAGTTGAAGAGGATAAGGTAAGGAGGTTAGGATGATCCCACTAAATCAAGATAGCGAGTAAGATCCAAATCGTTCGAAGGCCACCTCACCATAGAAGCATCAAGAAAATGCTCGTTTTTCCCACGTACGAAGGCCGCCGCACCCTAGCTATAGAGCAACCTATGGAAACTCCGCAACCCAGCTATAGAGCAAGGTGCAAAAATCAGGCATTTTCGCCCCCTGCACATAGAGCAGCCTGCAGAAATCCTCCAAAATAGGGTTTTTACAAAGGAAAACACAACTTCTTCTCTCAGGGAAAGTCCTTCTCCCTTCTTTCTTCAGGAATTCAGGCTACTGACCCCTCTGAAGGAAACATATAGGTTTACATCATTAATGATCATAGGGATGATGAAAATAATGTGTAATAGAGATACCCCAAAGTATGAAGTTAGAACAGAGTGATAGCTGAAATACTTTGTCAAGTGTGTGTAGGGACAAGGAACATGTAGATCAAAAATCTGCCAACAAACAAGGAAATACAATACAATAATATATCATCATCGAGGTAGGCATTCCCATACTCATAATACAAATGACTCAAAGCATAAATGTCAACATGCAAAGTTCCATTTCAAGTAATACAAGTCATGGCCACCAAACATACACTGTGGATCCATGCCATTATGACTCAAATCTAAACATAGCCACCAAAAACACACTGTGGATCTATGTGTTAAAGAATTAAATTTGAACATATCCACGAGACATACAATGTGGATCTATGCAACAATACAACTTGAATATACTCCAACGCAACCTGGATCTATCAGAAAATATCCAGGGTCTTCATGTCCACCAATCTATAGTACGAATCTAACCATGCGATTACAAGTGCTGAAGTCGAACATGGTAGAAACCACTTGATTACCGGTCATATCGTTAACAAGTGCGAGGGAAATCACCATTAATGTCAATGACTCCCAAGGTACTCTAGTACAATCCAACGAATGCAAATAAATGAGCTGAAGTCGAGCACTCGACGAAATCTCTCGATTAGAGGCCAATAATGGAAACCCACTATCAAAAGCAAGGAAACCTGCCATTTAGGCATGCAAGTTCCAAGGTACCAATTAGTTTCTAAGTCTAATTCTTGGATAATGAGTTGAAGTCGACAGGAAAAGACTCATCACAGGAGGTCCTTAATGTGTCCCACATCAATGACACGAAACAAGTAACAAGATTTGACGTAGATCAGAGTAACAAGTGATTCAAGACTGATTCAGGGATGGCCGACGCAATAGAAGGCTTAAGGACTGTAGAAATGGTTGACGCAATAGAAGGCTTTCCGATTTAGACTTCTTTTGAACATATTAACGACACGACAACTGTCTTGGAAACACTGACTCAACAACAAGGATCACAAACCAATTTGTAATCTTATAAAGGAGTATGATCAAAAGACAAGCGTATTTTCCAACCTAGACACAAGGCGAGTGAAAAGGTGTCATGTTCAAAAGTGACTCTTCCATGGAATACAGGTTTAGATACATTTCTTTCCCAATTTCCCCCCCCACCATTTCTGGTGAGTACCTCTTTATTTTTACACAAGATTGAGGAGGATAACATATGCTTGTAATGTAAGCTCATCCTTCGGACAAGTCCCTTGGAGTATGTTTAACGAACCCTAGGCAGGAGTGGTTTGATCCTATATGGGCCTTTCGATGTTTGTTTCACGAGTCCGAGGAAAGAAAACTCAGGGGTTTTTCATGTTTAGAGAGTCTGAAAAACACTTAAAGAGAACTCTCTCAGTTCTTTTTTCATAAAGTAGTCTGATGAGACTGAAAAAGAGATAAAATATTGCTCAACAGACATTTTCTTCATATACTTTAATGAGCGTGAAAAGAACAAGGTCGCTCAGAAATCTTTTCATGTTTAGAGAGTCTAAAAAGAGCTTAAAGGGAACTCCAGGGGGTTCCTTTTTCGTATAAACTTTACGAGTCCGAAAAAGTGATAAATGTATGCTCGGTTATATTCTCACGTATTTACAAGAACAATAAAGAACAAAGACTAAGCTCGATAACTTATTCTCATGTATTTACGAGCATGAGAAAGAACAAAGACTAAGCTCGGGATTGTTTTCATTTTTACACAAGCTTTAAAACAAAACAAAACGATGCTTGGACCTGGTTTCATTTTTACATAAGCTTGAACCAGATGAAACTATGCTTGAGGTAAGTGATTTCATTTTTACACAAGCTTGAACCATAGAAAACTATGCTTGGACTTCCCAACGCATAACACATGGATGGTTGGTACTTAGCCCCCAACTTAAGAAACTAGTGGCTCTAACTTCAGCATCAAGTCCAGATGCTAAAAGCATTCACCCCCAAGCTTTTTTTCGTCCAACTGCAAAGGTGGATGAAATGAAGCTTCAAATACTAGATGAAGGACTTGACTCAAATAGAGAGGGGGAAAAACTATTTCATTTTTTAACGAGCTTGACATAGGAACAAGAACTATGCTCGAGAATCCAGGTTCAATCCCCAGACCGCTGTTTCATTTTTTAATGAGCTTGAAACAAAAACAAGAACTATGCTCATAATATATGTTTCATTTTTAACGAGGTTTCTACTGAGATGCAAAAACTATCCTCACAACTGGTTCATTTTTCAATGAGCTTGAAATCAGAAAACCTATGCTCAAAGCTGGTTCCATTTTTTAATGAGCTTGAAATCAGAAAACCATGCTCAACTCTCCTCTCGATCACGGCTTCCAAGAGGATAGTGCTCTAGAAGGACACGATGTCAAGGGACAAAACTCAGTCATGGCCTCCAAGAGATCTTCACTTGACGGAAGAAACACACTCTGGAAGGAACACATGTCGAGGGCTGCGATAGGGGTAAGGAGATACCACTCTAAAGACCCTATCGAAGAGATAACCATGTCAACTACCAGATCTAGGTCATCAGAAGCTGAAGTCATGGAAGACAACACCACATAATTAACATGTGGTGGGGGTGATACATGTTATAACCCTAAATTGCACCACACATGCTTACCTGGCATCAGGCCAACTCATATACCTTCTTTGCCAAAGCACTGCTGAACAACGCTTTGAAAATCCTCTTTTATAAAGGCCCACGCGCCCTAATCTATTACTGCACGTGTGTACACGCTGGCTGACCCAAAACAGCCCACGTGGACCAACAAAAGCACGAAAAAAGGAAAGTTGTCGATGGAACACAAACGCTATGGGTGAGTTAACTGAAACTCCCAGCCATGCATGGCCGAGGGTTCGTCCAAATACCTAGCTCCTTCTAGCCTATAAAAGAAGGGGTAGGGGTCCCATTTGGAGGAGGAAAAATATAGCAAAGAAACTCTGCCCATTTACGTATTCCCATTGTCCCAACAAGTAATCAAGTACAGCGGAGGATCGACATCAAACGTCGGGAACGAGGTAGGTTGATCTTTCCATGCATTTACTAAGAAAAGGGGATTTAAATCTAGGGATGAAAGTAGAAAAGTAGTTTCTCTTCAGTCATATATGCATGCAAAGTCTGAACTCTATTTGCTAGTCCGTAGGGAGATTTACCCCACAACAGAATTAGCGACCGTACTGGGGAAACTCTCTAGGGTTCCTGGAATTTTATTCAGTTTTTGGGTAGTTTTGCAGACTAGTTTTTCTTGTCTGTTTCTTCTTTTAGTTTCTGTAAGGTCTGAGCTAGCAGGGAGTCTGGTTTTCCATACCATCTTTCCCTGTCTTTTGCTTGACTGTGTTTTTTGGGACCCACAGAGGTACACGCGGCCTGCACAAGGTCTGCACGCGTGTACCCACGCCCTACCCTCTTACAGCCCGCGTGTGAACGCTAGCTGTAGAAGTAGCAGTAGTGTGTAGAGTTCAGAGAACTTCAGAGGCAGTCATCCTCTTCCCTGTCAGAATCACACTTTCTCAAGGGGTTTTCTGTAATTCTGTCTGAGTCTTGTTTGCTAGCAATCCTATCTCATATTGTTTTTGCCTTATCATTTTTTCCTTACATTATTTGTTTTTTCTGTTAAAAAGAGTGTTCAAGCCTTCAAGGGATCCTGGTTATCAATATCAGTGGTCTCTTCCTGGTTTTGGGTTCTCTGTCTTCTTTTTTCTCAGAGTTTAGATATACACGCAGCCTGTACAAGGTCATCTCGCATGTACACGCCCTCTATCTCTATCCAGCACGCATTCGCACGTGTGCTGTTAAAGTGGCAGTCGCGTGCTTGTACAGGATACTTGTTGTTGAGGGTAAGGCATTCATCCTTTCCCTTGATAAGAATTATTCCTCTCAGGTGTTTGAATCTCTATCTGAGCAATCAGTAGCTTAGAATTAATCTCACCCTTAGCTTGCTTTTTCTCATTTAAAAAGTTGTCATAAAAATAAAATAATTTTTACAGTTTTTAGACAAGTGTGAGTCATTTTTTATTTTTTTAAATTGCTAGTGTGTGATTTTTTTTTAATCTGATTCTTTGCGATCTGCAATTAGGCCAGAATTGTTTTTCATGGTTTTTGTTTTTCGGTATTTCTCCTTTCTTGCTTTACTAGCCTTTAAATAAATAAAGAAAATCTCTTTTCATTTTCTTATTTGGTTGAAAGGTGTGTTTCTGCATTATTAGCCAGGGAAAAGTCATTTATTTCATAAGTTTTTGCAGTTTACTTAGATCATAAGTCATAAGTAGCTTGTAGTCAAGTAAAATTTCTTTTGAGTTTGTTGTCCAATATCTTAGAAAAGTTAAAAAAAAATAAAATTTGAAAAGTTGTTGAAATTTTGCATTAAGTAAAAGTTTTGCTTCCAGCTTTTTTATTCATTCATTGCTTTCATCTTTTTCACATCATCAGTTTCACCTTCATACCCCTTAACGTAAGACAAAGCCATAAAATTAACGCTAAATTTAAAATCTACTAGACTTTTATGTTTGTAGGGTTCACCAACTAGTTCAGGATTAGGGCCTTGGATTAGGTTGGAGAGGAAACTCTTCAAGGCCATTTTAAAAACANAGGGATAAACACAAGGTTGTGTGCGGAAAGGTAGCGGAGATAACCCCTCCAAAGCTGGACCAATCGTAGTGGAGAACACATATAGAGGGCTTGTTTTGGGATTCTGTCGTTTTCATTTGCCACGGGGCTTCATGGGTCTCGAATCCATTCGAGGTCTTCAGTTGTCTTCTAGACCATTTTCTCTTGATACCCTTGACAGGTTTTGGGCTCGATATCCTGCTCATTATGGTCTACCCAACTTTCGACTGTCCCCGCCTGGTGACTGTTCGCGCGCTGACAACCTAGTTGCCAATCTTTTTAGGGACATACACAGGTGACTGCAGGGGTATACCATGGTACCTAGGATAGACATCAGGACACACT
>JASDQU010174006.1:0-12497 GCA_032191745.1 Picea mariana | reverse complement strand
ATACTCAACAAACACCCAAATCGATCTTTCAATGGAGATAAAAAATAACAAACTGACAAGAAAAATCTTTTCAAATGCACATGGACAAAAAACTTTCCAAGCAACAAGCAATCTAAAAAAACAATTAATTCCAACTTTTAATCCAATCAAAGGCTTTTGACCAAGCAAGCACTCGGATCTCAGGACCGGAGATTATACCCTTGTTGATAAAAAGGTCAAGAGATAAAAACTGGGAAAAAAGAGTAAGAAGAGTTTTCAATCTCCGAAAACCAATCAACCGCAAGATTTGAAGTCAAGAAACAGTCAAACACTGGCAAAAGAAGTTCTTCCTAGGTAAACAAACAAACCTGGGCATCAAAAAGACAAGAAGACCTAATCCAATTTTTTTTACAAATGAGTTCACAGTCTAGTAGTAGGGTACAGTGCAAAAATTAGGGATTCTCGCAGTCTAGACACTGGCAGGGTGCGAGAAGGTCACACTGGACTGAATAGTAGGGTGATAACATCAATGGTTCTCGCAGACTACAGAGAGGTACAATGCGAGAAGGTTTGTAATCAAGGAAAATTTGGAAAAGGGACAAAAATTTTGAGTGCACTTCTGGGTCCAGAGAGTCTATAAGGGTCTCCTACAGACTCAGAGACTGGTTGACAATGAAAAAAGTAGGCTAAGAGAAAATGGCCAACAAAAACCACAAAATGAGTCGTATCCCCAGTGGAGTCACCAATTTTGTTATCGGATAAATCGGTATNGGAGGAAGGAATAAATGACATACGTTTAGATATCACTTCCTTATATCTCTGTTGTCCCTGCTTCACTTTGGTAGCCTTGAGATATCAGATGTACAACGACACAAATTGACCAAGGTGAAAGAAACAATAATATATTCAATGAAGACCTAAACATGTGATCAAGGAGTCATGTAATAAAATAAGAGTGATTTTATGGGAAAGGGACATGCCACTATATTTATATTAAATGAAAGTAGAAGATATAACCAGATTGTCTTGATGTCGCAAGATTCCTTTTGGTGGTCCTTCGTTCCAACACACACACTTGCTCCGTACTTGCATGAAGAAGATCCGCTGTGGCTTGATGGACAAATGGAGGCCTCAAGCATCAATTCAAATAGGATTCCTCACACAATTCTGAATCTATTCTTTCATCAATTCTCTATTCAATCTTGCTTAACCTCTTCCTTGAGAAAACTTTCATTATATAGGAGAAGGAGAGATGGTTAAAGGGATGAGGATGATCCCACTAAATCTGAGAAGTCAGTAGGATGCCAACCATGCGAATTCCAATTCATTTTCTAGAAGATCCTCTTCTAGAACCTTTGTAACCTCTTCTCCCTTTTAAGCTTTGAAGCAGGTTCACACCCTACTTATAGAGAAAGCTGTGAACATCTCGCACTCCAAGTACAGAGTAGCCTGCAAGAATCAGGGTTTCTCGCACCCTACAATATATGTAGCCTGCGAACTCATCTTAAAAATATGTTTTGTAGAAGAAGACAACAGTCACTTTTCTTAGGAAAAGGTGCGCGAGTGATAACCCTTGAAGTCCTTTGGACTTCGTGAATCCAGAAGTTTTAGGGTGTGTACTGTGGAGGAGACGAATTTCCCAAAGTCCCGAGATCCAAAGTAAATATGGGCCATCAGTTGTGAGTACACGTGTCCACAGATTGAGCATGTTCAAAACTTAGACACTCCGAAGAATTGGAGGTGAAGTTGCAAGAGGGAGCAGAACTCCTAAAGCTCCAAAGCCTAGAGAAGATCCTGACCATTGGCGATAGTGCCATGTGTCAGAAGATTTCTAGTTATTCAGATTTCAACAGTTCGGGAGAACAAAAGAGTAAAGTGTTAAGGTTCGATAACTCCTGAAGGCCCAAGTAGATCTCAATTATCTGTTGAGAGGGACGTGTGGACCGTAGATTCAATCCTTCACTAGTTCGACACTGCAGAGGTTTTGAAGAGTTGTGTCATGAAATTTTTTGAGGTCTAGAGCGTGGAGTAAACAATGACTGTTGATATGGGGCCGATGTCAACCATCTAATATGCTGATTCAGAGTTCGTGCATTCATAGGAATTGTATGTTGGAGCGGGTAAAAATACAGAAGCCCGAAGTCCCAAAATATGTGTGAGTCGTGGATCTCGACATCTATTGTGAACCATTGATCCCCTTTGTTGTTCGGTTTTTAGTAAATTCAACATTCAGGAGGATCGTAGGGTGTTGTTGTTGGAACTCCCGAAGCTCAGAGCTCTGAAGTGCGAAAGTTCTTTCAATTTCAATGTTTAGCCTATGGTTTTGGCCCAAGGTCACGTGCACTTCTCCGTTGAAGTGAAAATACCCTCGCAAACTTGAATTTGCGTATAGGGAGAAGAATAAAGGCCCGTGGTAGAGAGTTTCTAGGGCTCAATAAGAGCCCGAGAGCTAATTGAACTCCTTAGTGTGAACGATACTTAGATAAGGAGGTCACGTGAGCCCCAGGAGGTGGTGGGGGTATGCATCACAAATATTCTCCAAGATATGTCTCAAGCATATACCATAATCATCAAGATATAACCCTCAAAACCATACATAAAGACACATATTTAATCATGCAACACCATGGTGTAGATGATCACAGACCAACAAACCTTCCTCAATATTTAGCATTAAGAGAATGGAACATTCTTCAAAACTTTTACACAGATCCACAACTCAAACACTGTCAACCCATGGACATTCATGCTTTGCTTCACCGTGACCCATGTACATTCATGCTTTTCTCCATTGCAACCCATGGATAACCTCATAAATCTAGTACAATCACTTCCATACTCCTTGCTCTCCCCAACGCCCTTTCTCCTAGGCTAGATTTTCTTTGCTGAGTTCGCCAATCCTTCTAGCACAAGTGCATACCCACTTATGGTAGCTCCATACCACAAAAAAACTTGATTGGATAAACAAATGAGAGGTTATTTATGTGTATTTATACTTTTCCATGTGCCTCCCTTATTTGAATTTAGGGCCGACATGCAACTTCTTGTTGCAACAACTTTTTCTTCTTTAATTAATTTTGGGATCGACTTGTAATTTCATGTTCTTAGATCGAGGGCTTCTTGACCATAGTTTGGGGCTTCATTTTAAGAGGGAATAACTTATCAACCGTGAGGAACCACGTGATGTACCACCTACCGTTGGAAACAACATGACGAGGACTATCCATCTATGATGGTTTTGAATGTATTTTCACTATCCTTCATCATCTTTTTCCTCAAACACCTTTAGGCTTCATGACCACACCTCTGGGGATTCCTGTAGACTTCTTCAAAGCATCTTCTCATGAGGGCCATACTTAAAGCTACGCCATAAGGGGATCAATTTGGAGACTTCTTCAAATACACCCATTACTTCTAGAGGCTTCTAGACTTCTTCTAGAGTTGACATCAATGACAACCAATTTTCCAATAGAGCTTGTATCATTCTTTTTATTTTGCAGTTGTTTGATGCTATGGATATAGAGTAGTGATAGTTTGAATGACATAAATTAAAAGGTGTAGAGAGAACATATGTTGAAAGATATAAAGTTAGGGAGCAGTGCATTATTTACCATGTACTGTAAAACAATGTTGTTTTTAGGTTGGATACATTTCCATATGGTCTGGGAATTGTTTAGTTGATGCATTCCACAACCTGTTCCATTAGTTCTTTGTGTGTGTTTGATCATGATATAAGCCACCATAGTTCATAAAGACAAGGGTCATCTCAATTTCCAAGTGCTGTGAATGGTGATTTGCAAGAGTTCCAATTTTGGGCATACACAAATCTATGTCATAAATTAGGAAATCTTGTGCATTGGGTATTATTGGTTTCGTGTTGTAATGTTTTGTTATTATGAATAAATTTTATTGCTTGTTTGCTTCTAGTGAATAGGATCAGGATTAGAAAAGATGAAAACTCTTGGATGGAAATGCACTTTATTCATAGCCATAATTTTGATTATATAACTATTTGAATTGGGCAATAGATTGGTTCAATTATTCTTTAAGAAGTAGACATATTTTCATGTGACTTATGTTTTCAAAGTATCTGCAATACTTGTTGAACAAACCCAGGGTGTCCATATACTATCTTGGTTTTGATCAATGGTCCGCGATATTGATTTGTGTTTCATAGACAGATGCAATTAGTTTTTCTGCTTGTTGTTCAATAGTGTATGCTTTATGCATAGTGCATGCACTACTTTATTGGAGTTTGTTTTGGTGCTTTATTTAACCCTTTTGCTGGTCATTATATGAAAAATGTATGTCTCCATAGTGCTCTTTCATTTTCATTTACATTTGAAGATGCAAACAAATGCATTTTCGAAAGATATATGTTAATGTCATGAATTTGATGCAATTCGTGCAAGAAATCAGATCCTAGCTCATATTGATATGATTCTAATGCGTCTATATCTCTATTGTATAAACAAACAAAGAAATGATATGTTGATCCATTTCCAAATTGAATGGAAGAGTAACAAAAATGCAAGGGGACGTGGAATGCATCAAATAAACAATGTGCAGGAGTATATGAAAAATGCATCCAATCTAAAAAGACGATTTCTATGTAGTAGATGGTCTATATTGCCATGTATAGTGCACTACTGCTTATGTTCGAAGCCTTTTTCTTTGACGATTTGTTCGCATTCTGCAAAACTATATCTTTCATATTTCATACAGGTGTTTCCTTGGCACAGTGAACATTTGGTCTGTTTGCAATTCTTATGTGGAGAATTGATACTAATCCTCCTGCACCCTTGCATTGTTGTGCTTTCGTATGTTGGCACTTGCATTAGTTTTTCACCATGGATTGTGGCAAGCCATGTGATTTGCACAGTGGCTGAGTCATTTATGGTAGGTTGAGTTTCTTGGATTTACGAGAAAAGGGAAGGGATTTAGAAGTAGTGCAAAGACAATCTCTCACTATTGTATGGACTGTATAATTGTTTCTATTTATTATTGGTCATATTTCAAAGGTGATTCATGTGTGGGAAACAAATTTTAGTAAATATGGGCCATGCATTTTTCCTTGAAGCAATTGGAGCTTGGTGGTGTGTCTATGTTTGCAGAATTTCCTACTCAAAAGCCTTTTTTACAAGGGTTTTTTTTTTCCAGGTTGTATGGAGGCTTTTGCTATGAACATATGTCCACACTCAATGCAATTACTTCTTCTGTATCTCCGAAGTCCACAGATATATATTTCTATCATAGCCAACACTTGTGTATTTTCAACACCCGTGCGGGGAATTCATGCCAGTTATCATCATGCACTTGCGCACCTCCATAGTTCCAATAGTTGTGCACAACAAAGTGAATAAATCCGAGCTTGGTAATATATTTATATTTGCAAAATTTCCTAGTCAAAAGCATTTTTTTACAAGGGAATTTTTCAAGTTGTCCGGAGGCTTTTCTATGAACATATACTCACACTCGGTACAACTATGTCTTGACCACCTCTGCACTTCGTAGAGGTATATTGCTAGCACAACCAACACTTTCTGTATTTTTAATGCTTGTTAGGAGAATTCATGCCAGTTGTTGTCATGCACTTTCGCACCTCCACACCGTGGATTGTGATAGGCGATGTAATTTGCAATATATTATATTCATTTGTAACACGTTGATTTTGTCGGATTTACAAGGAGAGGGAAACGATTTAGAACTATTGCCAAGTAAATGTCACACTTCTCTATGGGCTGGCTAGTGCCTTCTATTTATAATTATGCGTATTCTGAATGTAATTTGTGGGAGGAAAGGACATTTTATTAAACACACATCATTCACTGGGGCTTAAAGAAATTTGTGCTCAGTGCTATATTTATCTTTCCAAAATTTCCTGGTCAAACTCCTTTTTACTTTAGTTTTTTTTTTTAGGTTGTGCGAAGGATTTTGATATGACCATATATTCACAGTTGACATAGCTATTTGTTTTGTGCCTCTGCACTACGCACATGTATGTTGCGGGCATATGAAACACTTGGTCTATTTTTGAGCGTTGTGGAGGGATCCACGCCACTGATCCTCGCGGGTGGTTGTACTTCCGCAAGTATGCTTTTTGAATAGTTCCACACCACGAGTTGTGACAAGATAGGTAATTTGGAGGATGGTCGAGTCATTTATGGTGCGTTGATTTGCTTAGGTTTAGTAGGAAAGGGTAGGTATTTAGAATTGATGCAAAGTAGATGTTTCGCTTTTCTGTGGACTGCGTAGTGGTTTCTATTTATGATTACTTGTGTTCTGGAGGTTATTCATGTGTTTAGAAAATACATTTCAGTTAATATGCATCATGCACTTGGCCTTGAAGAAATTTGAGCTATCTGATTTATTTATGTTTCGTAAATTTCATAGTGAAATTCTTTTATACTTAGTGTTTTTTTTCAGGTTGTGTGGAAGCTTTTGTTGTTGCGATATTCTGATTCTCTTTACAGGAATATGCTCTGCAAAGAAAACACTTACTCTATTTTCTATCCTTGTATGGAGAATCCACACTTTCAACCCTTGCACCGAGAATTCATGCCACTTATGGTATGGCATTGGTGCACTTGGGTGCCTTGGCACTTCTGCAGTCGACATAGCTATGTCATCAACGCTTCCACATAGGTGTATACTCCATAGAGATGACACTTGGTCTATTTCAAAACCTTGTGTGGAGAATTGATACGAATCATCCTCTCGCAATGTTTCACTTCCAATAGTTCTGCATCAGGGATTGTGAAAAGCGACATAATTTTCTCAATAGCTGATTGATTTAAAACTTATTAGGATTTATGAGGAAAGGGAAGGGATCTAGAAGCAATGCGAAGAAAATGTATTTCTTATATGTGAGATGCTCTATGGTTTTTGTTTATGATTACACCTATTCAAAAGGTAGTTGATATATGTGGAAAAGACATTTTAGCAAATTCGCATCGTGCTCTTCACCTTTGCGCAATCTCAACTCTATGCTCTATTTATCTTTGGACAATTTCCTAGTCAAAAGCGTTTTTACTTAGCCATTTTTTAGGTTGTGTGGAAGCTTTTGCTATGGCCATATCTCTTCCCTCTGCAAAACTATGTCTTCTGTACAGTCAACACTGGTCTATTTTCAACACATGTGCAGAGAATTCATACCACCTAGCTTTCCACACTTGTACATTCCTTCAACAATAGTTGTTGGATATGTTGAAAGTATTCATCTAGTATCTTGCTTATATTAATTTATGCATTTGACAAACACGTGCAACTAGTTTCCTTGCTTGTTTTTATATTCCCCATGTCCATGGACATAGTTGAATCTAATACATAGAAAATATGCCAATATTGACATCCAACATCCTGATTTCTATGTGGTCCAAAAAAATCCATTATTGTTTGATAATGTCTGCTTCATGCATAGTGCAGTTACTTTGTTTCATTGAAATTTGCATTGGCATTGGTGTAATGTTTAAGCAAACCAATCTCTTTTTTTGTCTATATTACTCGATCAAATGGCAGAATAAAATATTTTTGGGGTGCATCATATATGCCAAAGAGAATTAGTAGTTTCTTATTATTTTTATTTTTTAGGGGTAGGTTAAATTGGTGAAGGGATATTTCATAAACAATATAGATAAAAAAAAATCAAAGTTAAACAAAAAGAAAAATAAGGTATGTTGTTTTTATATTGTATTTTTCTTTTTCTTTTTTTCGGTTTCTCAATGCTATAGACATAGACATAGCTTAAGAATTATATGAATGTCATAAAATAAAACATGGAAGATACAATAGATGTTGAAAACTATGAAATCAAGGAGAAGTGCATTATGCATGGCAATATTGACCATGTGTTGCATAGAAATGGTCTTTTTAGATTGGATGCATTTTCATATAGTCCCGGGGATTGTTTGTTTGATGCATTGCACGTTTTGTTTCATTTCTGTCAATCTTCCATTTAATTGTGAAATGGATTAATAGATCATTTCTTGATTTGTTTAGACAATGGAGATATAGAGGCATTGGAATCATATTAGTTTATCTAGGATCTGATTTCTTGTAGAATTGCGTGGGATTCGTGACATTAACATACATATGTCAAAAATGCGGTTGTATGCATATTCCAATGTACATTCAAATGAGAGAGGGCTATGGGGAGATACATTTTTCATACGATGGTTAAAAAAATGGTTAAATATATGAATTGCAGTTTGGACACTAACGAGAAAAACAAAGTATTTTGATTTCAACAGAAATGAAAATGTAGATCCAAATTGCATCTTGTTTCATGATGCAAATCCTGTTAGTGGTCATTACAAACCACTACTTTACAAAATACTAGCAATATGTATTCTTGAACAATCTAATACTTTTCATCGATGTGCAAAAATATTGAATACTATAGGAAATATAATATGAATAAAATGCGTTCTTATGGATTGAGCAAAGTAATACCTATTGTATCTAATTGCGGTGATAGTTTGTTCCGAGCAATTTTCTATTTGATAGCCATAGAATTCGATGTACAATCCTTGAGACTTTATATTGTCCAATACTTTTGAAATGAAATGAAAAGTAGTGACAAGAAGGCATTGCATTGTTTGCACGAATAATTGGGACTTGGTGCTATACACAATACAACAATTATTGTGAATTGGAAAGAGTATCTTGTAAATATGGCAATGCTATATCAAAAAGGAAAGATAGGGGGTGGGGGATTCTATTTGCAATCGATATCATTCATTTTCAATGTAAATATTCAAGTGTGGTGCATCCATGGAAGCAATATTGGCAACTTGTATTGCGCTAACTTGAACTCTAATAGAACAATTGATGTGATGTCATTTGAAACATATACAATTGATGTTCACTATGAGCCATTACGAAGAGAGAGGTATGACGACATATGCGATGAGCATTGTGGCCAACAAACAATGGGTGTAGTCAATACATGTGGAAGCAAGTACGATAGAGATACAATACTACCATTGAGAAAAAGTATGGGTGGAAATGTATTAGTTCTTGAACATGTACGGGGAAGATGCCAACATGAATTCCATGCACATTGTGGGGATAAAATTACATTAGAAAATAGTAGTGCAAACTCTAAAATGGCTTGTCATAAACCAAAGATAGGTGGGTGTAGTTGAGAATAATAGATTTAATTATCATAGACTAAAAAATATGACACATGAAAAAACAAATGGAATCATGCATTCCCCACCGAGCATGGGATGAAAAGACATGCACATGAACAAGATGAGAATTCAATCATTCCAACAATGCCTGGTGGTAAAAGAGCAAGTGTGGCATCTATGAAATTAAACAAATACAATGCAACACCAAAACTGGACAAAAAAGAAAAAAGTATATGTTCATGTAGCATATTGATGTAAAAAAGAAACAAGTACGATGAGTCTATGTGAAACAGATCCAAGACACAACTAGGAATGAATGTGCAACTTGTGAACACTTACATTTTTCAAAGAACATTAAATACTTCAACAAGGAATTGAAGAAATAATATCTGAGCTTGACATCATGTGACAAAACATTGTGCAATTTGTGAACAATTGCATTTTTCAAAGAACATTAAAYGCTTCAACAAAGAATTGAAGAAAKAATATATGAGCTTGACATCATGTGACAAAACATTCTCTTCTAACAAGATATGTATTAGGTGCAAAAGAGCACTTGAAAATGGGAAATTGTCACAATTTGCAATACCCGACGAGATAAGACGCAACATGACATTAGAAATTGCAAGTACACTCTCATAACTTGAAGAGAGACTTGTATCACTCATAATTACATTTGCACAAATTAGAAAATGGGGCTACAAATGATCATAGATGGGATTGACAAGGTCCATCACCAACGTGCATGTTCATATGGATATTGTGCAAAAAACATTTCCACAATCCATGGACGAAACAATGACAATTGAAATTGCATTGAAAAGATGACTGTAATACAAAAATGCATATCTGACTGGAAGAGTACGTGTAAACATTTTCATGAGGGCATTAAAATAATTATGTTCCAGAGCTCTATGCAAGGCTCAAAACATCACTATAAATAAACAATGGACTGATGTTTTCGACTTTGAATCTGAAATGCATGTAAATCATAATAAACATTGACATATTTAATTACATGGACATCGAAACACATATTGGCATATTTCCATATTTTTTTTACATATTCACAAATTTGTATTTCCTTCCTACTGAACCAAAGCATGCTTTCATATTCTTGTTACATATTTAGAAACTTCTTTTTTCTGTGCTGCATTAAGAAATTGTGTTGGAAATGACAAACAACTGGTATAACACATATTTTGATCACAAAGAAAATAAAATATCAACAATTTTTATTTTGTTTGCATCTCAGTGATATCCATCTACGTCACTATTTGCGTTGTTCGATGTACAATACATTGAAACAATCACCAATAATTAAAAATAAAATAGGAAAAAAAAAGAAACATGGAACAATAATTGGAAAGGTAGATATTTCTAATTCCATCTGTATACTATTCATTTGCTTTTCACTTGTTATTTTTTAATATTGTATATTTCATGTCGTTTTGACATAAGGGTTTATTTGCATGTTCATTGCATTTCGTGCACTGCTTTCACATCAAAATGCAATAGAACAAATGCATGAGAGCAAGAAGTTACAAGTAATACAGGGGAAGAAACTCATGAACAATGTTCAAAGAAGAGGTATGCCCATAAAAATAATGCAAAGAACACCTTTTTTTTGGTAAAATATATACATATGTAGTAATATATATTCATAGTACATAATAGTGTGTATAATCCAAAGTGCATATTTCACCCGTGGTTATGATATCCCTAATGGGTTGAAAATTTAGGGTTTGTCAAGATTTGTTCTACAAAACTCCAAGGCATCTTCATATTGAATGTTTAGTGGCACACTGAACAAGTTGTCACACGAGACAATATAAGAATCACATAGAATAGTTAGCCTTTTGTTAGATGTGAATGGACAATGTATTCAAGAAAAATTCTTAGACTTGTACTGATTGGATGATAATGCATTAACACAATAATAAACATAGAGCATTAATCTAGATATCCATTGAATTGAGAAAAGACACATTGGATTGCAAAAAGAAACAACACTTTGTATTATTTTCATTTGATACGAACGATACATACAAAGGCAGACTAGTACATTTCATAGAAATGTAATATCTACTATGCTTATATCAATAATGGTTGTATTCATCTACACCATGGGCTCTATCTTGTTAATATTTGGTCATCCTATTATTTGACGCTTATCTGTCAAACCGTAATAATATTTGCGAACAAGATAAGATCACATACCTCCCCTACATCTGAGGGGTCACAGATAAGATCAGAAGAGTTTTGAAAAGAAAAGAGATTACAACTTCATTCGAACCTATGATAACCGCGAGACAAATAATGAGGTCAATAAAATATCCTATTGACCAGTGTCAGGGGAAAGGAATCTATAAGATTTCATGTTCCTACAGAAAGTGTTACATTGGGGAAACCATACGATCATTCCAAAAAAGGATCAAAGAACATAAAATAGACATTAGGAGGGAGCGGACTTGCACCTTTGCTTTGGCAGAATACTGTCTCAAAACCAAGAACCATGTCTGCCTGGAGGACACCAAAATCCTCGCAAAATAAGACCACCTTTATAAATGACGAGTTAGTGAGGCCCTTGAGATAATTAATCACCCAAATAACATGAAAATGGATGGTGGCCTGGAGGTAAGTAGAAGCTGACCTCCCTTATTGAAAAAACAAAGGAACCTAGATAAACTAGTTTGATGATCTCTCCCTCTCTTCTTTTTAGGAATTTTGTCATCATTATAGGTAATTTGTATTATAATTAGTGATTTTAGATCTATCACTGAGCACACATACAACCTATGTATTTAAGTAATTTAGGCTATCTATCTATCTATCTATCTATCTATCTATCTATATATATATATATATATACTTACTTACTTACTTACTTACTTACTTTTAGCTCATATTAATTATATTTAGTTTTTATATGTAATCTTAACTAAGTTTATATATTTATTATAAATCATCATAGCTTATACTTATTTATTCTATATATTTAACTTACTCATAACATAATTAATTATATATTATCATAGCTTATACTATATATATATATATATTTTGTAGACAATGATACTTAATAGGAAATACTAGGTTATAAGAGTAATAACACACACACACACACACACACACACACATATATTAATTAACATTAATATTTAACTATTTATTTATATTTATATGGTAGTTATTTATTCATTTTAGGTTAGTCATTCCCCCCACTTTCATATATGAGGGTGGGGGAGGGGCCATTAATAGAGAAAATATATTATTTTTTTGTTTGTTTGTTAATTTGTGTGGGACCTGTTGGCTACGCGATTAACCTGTGGCTTGAGAAACCGCGACTCAGGGGCATCTAAGCCGTCAAAATCACCCGAGGAT
>JASDQU010174005.1:0-17933 GCA_032191745.1 Picea mariana | reverse complement strand
GATTTAATTAGATCAGCTTAGCAAATAAAATAGAAAATTGGGGAAGAAACCAGTTTATTATAGGTATATTATAATCTATTTGAAGTCCACAACGCGTTAGGTATATTGTAATCGATTTGAAGGCTACAACGCGTTTGACTTTTAAAAGTTCAAAAAAATTAATACATAAGTTTAATTTTGGAGTTGAGAAATTAATAATTTTTCATTATAATTGAAAAACAATTATCTAGAATTCTATTGCCATGGATAGATGATAGATAGATGATATGACTTTGACGTGATTAATTTAATAAAAATAAGTTAATGCTTTGTCAAGCCATTAATTCATTAAGCAGACATGGATTCTCACGCTAATGGACTAGCTACCCGTTGGAATCCTATTGTCTCTAACTAAATCCTAATATCCACGCTAAACACCTATCCAGACGCTCTGCTATTTTAGTCTGGTGAATTCAGCGTTTTATAGCTTGTCCTTCACCATTAATTAACCGTCCGACAAAATTTGGAATTGACACGTTTTCAAGATTTGTGCTGAGATAATCAGTAAAATCAGCAATTTTTTTGATCAAAATTGGGAAAAGTTGTTTGTCTGATTTTAACAAAAATAAGGCCAAAACGTTGGCTTTGTTATGTAACTTAGGTCAACAAAAATGAAAAAAAATTAGCTCAGACATGAAAAAAAATTAGCTCAGACATGGCCAAAATTAGATCGATTATATTTTTTTTTTCTTGAAATTACTTACGTTTAAGTCATAAATGGCATAATCCAGGCTTTTCAGGGCTCCCAATTCAATCTGTGCTAACCAGACCGTGAATTTGACTATGCAAACATTGACCTGTATTTGGCATGGCAATGTATTTTGCATTTGGCATGGCTATGTATTTTACATTTGGCATGAAGGATAAGAATACGAGGAAAAACTGAAGCTGAAATTTTCCTTTCTTTTGCTGCATTCTGAGTAAATTTTATTGTCTGGCCATGAAGGAATTTTTCACTTCAGAAACAATATTTTCGTTCATTTACTTACAGTAAGATTCCATTCAGTCTTTAACCTGTATATATGCGGTAGATTAAAGGAAGAGTAGACTTGTTTTTAAAGTTCAAGACATTCAGTCAGTGCTTATAGTGCTTATTTTGAGCTTTAATATGAGGTAGGTTCCAAAAGTTCGTACCCTGGAAATTTACATTAATAAAGAGTCTATCCTAAATTAATAGTTAATATGATTACCATTTGATAGGGTTTTAAACTTCATAATTATTAAATTATTTATCTTTTTTCATTTTCATGCATTTTATTTTTTTAAAATTTTGGTACATTTATCTTTATTAAAGGAAAGCCTCTCTCTCATTGAGCACGGTTATGACTAGATACTTAATGTATAAAAATAAGTTAAACAACATGGAAGACAAGAGGCTTCGTAAAATAGCTTCAAAATCTAGTCGTAACTACCATCCACTCAAGCTAGGATAGCATAAAGATGCCCCATCTTGGCTAAACTATTGGGGAATCATGGAAGACACCATTTTGCAAATAAAGATACTATTAAAAATATCATCAAATCAAAATTTAAGGAGAAAATGTGGTGTAATAAAGAGTTAGAGGAAAAAAGAAAATTAAGGTATTATAAGGATGTAATCAACCTTAATCTAGAATCTAGAAGATCAAAATTATCTATCTGTTTTGACAAGTGTAAAAAAAAAATAAACATTGCTAAGATAAGAACAAATTCCGACGAGCTCCTTGGGATGAAAGAGTGTGTCACCTTTGTGACACTAAGAAGGTTGAAGATGAAAAGCACTTTCTTTTATATTGTCCAGCCTATACCCATATTAGATCTCATTTTCAAAATATTTGTCACACTACCAACCTTCCTAACATCTTAACTCAACAAAATTATGGTAATCTTGGAAAGCTTTTCTTAATCAAAATTCTAAAGAATCTCAAGTAATCACTTACCCTCTTATCATCATCAGTATGTTCTTGACACCTTACTTGTTTGGAGATATGATAAATATTGTTTCATTTAGTTCTGTTTTATACTATCGTTCTATTGGAGTTCTTTATTATAAATTTTATCTTTTATACTATCGTTTTGCTTAGGTTTTCTTTATTATAAATTTTATCTTTTAATGTTTATTATTGTGATTCTATTGGGGTTTATCGGCATGCTTTACAGAAACAATATGATGACCTTGTAAGGATTGCTTGGAATTATGAAAATTGTCTAGAATTATGATTCCATGAATTTTTAGTGGTTCTGCTCCTACCTCTCACGGTTTTGGGAAATCTGCACAACATGTAAATCTATGGATGTTTGCAGAGAGTATTGATCAGCAACAGCTGGTGTCTCTACTTTGTAGAATTGATTCCTTGGTAATTGAATTTTAATTTTTTTAAGTCTCGCATAGCATGTGAATGAAAGCATACCGTTCTCTATTTTTTTTCGACGAATTGGGAATCTGTTTTGGTAACAGAAGCAAAATTTTGGAGCTCTTAAGTCATGAAAAAAACTCAAAACCTCAAACTTGTAGAATGGGTTCTGAAAGTGTAAACAACAAAATTCATTAAATTTTTAAAACAGATGAATTATTTTGAAAGAAAAAATTTGCAAAAATTAATCCTTAATTCCTAATTGGATAGTCAGTGGAAAACTAGTTACTTGTGAAAATGATCCTCTCTTCTCACATCTTGGGCAAGATGTCCACTAGATTTTGTAGAGAAAGAAAGTAAAAATAGGGAAAGAGAGGTTGGATTACAATTTAATTTAAGTTACAGTTGGTAGCGTGGTTCTTGGGAATGAGCATTGTGAGTAGGGAGTTTAATTTAGGTTACAGTTGGTAGTGTGGTTTTTGGGAACTAGCATTGTGAGTAAGTAGGGAGTTTTGTACAGTGTTCAAGATGTTTTTGTGGAATTTTTAAAAACCCATTAACATATTCTAATGTTAGCTTTGTAAGTCAGTTTTTCTTGTCATACCCAACAAATACTAGTCAATGTCATAATACTATTATTATACCCAACAAACACTAATCAATGTAATAATATTATTTGGATGTATTTATTAAACTGTTTTTTTATGCCCATATTTCCTGTGCTTACTACTCTAAAATGCTTACTTTATTGCAGAATACTACAATTTCATCTTATGGATACATTCTATAACTTCCTTTACCAAAACTATCTTAGGCCGGATTCTTTGAATCTGTGTTTATGTAACCATACACAAATGAATAGATTATTATTTATTCTTTAAGTCTACACTCAACATAAAATGTTGATAAAAAAATCCAACCTATGCAGCATACTTTCTATAACTTATTCTACCAATTCTTTGAATCTGTTTCTGTCACCATACACAAATGAATAGATTATTATTTATTCTTTAAGTCTACACTCAATATAGAATGTTGATAAAAAGATCCAACCTATGCAGCAGAGAGGGTTTGTAAAGAAAGAATAAAAAGATCCAACCGATGCAATAGAGAGAGATTGAGATTATAAAGAAAAGTAACTGACTTCTTACATAATCCTTTAAAAAGTTAATACTTATTTATTTTGTTGCTTAATGTTTATTTTTGAAAATAATTTGTAAATGTATAGAATTTTTATATACATATTTGGTCTATATTTGTTAATAAAAACTCTTATTAAAATACTTAATAATTTTTAAAATTTCTGGAATATGTATTTTGCATGGAATATGTATTTACTATTTTGCATAAAATGAAATTAAAAATAAAAATTATTTTAATTTTTTTAATTTTTGATTAATGTGGATAAATTTAATTTATATTGTGATAAGATCTAAAAAACTATAAAATAAAATAATCACCATTAAACTAAACCTTCACAATTCTGAAGAATCATCTACCATAACCTAACCTAAAATGCTAACTTAAAATGCTAACTTAAAATGTAAACCTGGTTTTTTCATAAAATTAGTCCCTAGACTCGAAATTTCCATTTAACTAACAAAGCAGAGACCTGGCCGATAGAGATTCAAATCTGAAACTTTTATTCATAGATTTCAGAGCAAATAGCTGGACCAGAGAGAAGCACAAATGAAAATCAGTGAAAAAAAACACAAAAACATAAAAAGCAATGCAGGAAAAACCCCAAATTTTGCCAACGCTTTCATCTAGAAAAGAAAACTCACCTCCATTGGAGAGCTCACAAAGTTTGATTAAAGACAAATGTGTGCAAACGAAGACCGCATTTAAATCTGAAGACAAATGTGTGCAAACGAAGACCAAATTTAAATCCTGTAGTGTCCATGGATGAGGGTTTCAAGTGACCATGAATTTGTTCGCAATTAAAAATTTGTCTCGAGATGCAAAACCCGTCTAGCCGAGTTTAACAATTTTTAAAACAACCCATTACCTTTTCCTACCTTTTCCTTTTCCAAGCGGCATGAGAAAACAATCGGGGAAAGTAAGTGGACGGTTCGATCTGGGTTCTAATAATATTCATAGCGTTAATATTTTTACACTAAAATATTTTTATTATTTAAAAATATTAAAATGATTTTTTATGACTTAAAAGGTTTGATTTTCTATGACTTAAAAGGTTTCTTTTGATAGCATTTTTGTTATCTAGTATTTAATATTTTTACAGTAAAATAATGATTAATTCTAGTGAATAAGAACAAGTCCATTTCATCTCGTTGTCATAGGAAAATGTCAATAGGCACTGCATGGCAGGTGACAAGTGTTTTATCAATTATGATATTGAGTTTTTGGTAGACCAATCCAAAAAAAGTTTTGAAGACTTAATTAAGAATTTGATTGGTACTGAGTTGTTCAAGCTCTCCATCTCTCAAGACCTAATAATTTGCAATGGAGTAATGAAGCAGCCAAACTCCAACCAGATGGCTTGTATTCATCGGCTAGGTAGTAGTGTTGTAGATTATGTGATATCTGATATACCCGTTTCCAACCAAATAACAACTTTTGACCTTTTAAATGATCATGAGCCAGACTCGATCATAAACCTTTAACCCTAACTCTAAAATTTTCCATGCATAGGAGCGCCATTGAAGAGAGTTTTGATAATCAAAGGAATTTGCCCTTTGACAAAAGTAAAGTTGACATTTTCTTAAAGGATTTAAATAGTAAATTAAATCTCCTAACTTATAAGGACAACATTGAAAAACTCTATCATAATTTTACAACTACTCTTTCCACTTCTATTAACAAGTTCTATTTCGAGGTGTCCTATGAAAAGAATAATAGAACGACCAACCCTTGGTATGATAAAGAATGTAAAATTGCTAGGAAAGCCATTAGGGATAAGATCAATACGTACAAAGCCCTAATTAAAAGGGAAAAAATGTACTATATCCATAAAAGACAAGAACAACTTTCACAACTATATAAGCTGGATCCTAAGAAGTTCTGGAGCCAAATTCTAAAACACAATACTAAAGAAAATAATATGAATCCCTTAAGGGACTGGAATTCCTACCTTAAAAGTCTTTACGAGTTCCCTAATGCCATGGACACCATTCCTATTGTCCCTACAAAGGAAGAAGTTTTTTCTTTAGATGACATAGAGTTCGGGGTTAAGTGACTTGTAAATGGGAAAGCTAAAGACATTGAAGGCTACCAAGCTGAAATTTTTAAAATCGGAGGTCCAATCCATATTCCTCACATACACAAGCTCTTCAATTTAGCAGTAAAGCAGAGATTCCCTAAACCCTAGATGCAAAGCCTCATTGTTCCTATTTTTAAAAATTGGGATAGAAACATTCCCTCTAATTATGGGACCATTATGATTAGCCCGATTTTAGCCAAGCTTTATGGAATTATTTTGGAAAAGAAGATTATCCTTTGGCTAGAAAGTCACGGTAAAAGAGCTAAAGGTCAGGCTGGGTTTAGGAGATATCATTCAACTGTGGACCATCTTGTTACCTTTAGGATCACTACAGAGGAGTTTCACAATACTAAAACCAATCTTTTTTGTTGTTTTGTTGACTTTAGAAAAGATTTTGACATGGTTTCTAGGAAAAACCTTTGGAATAGGTTGGAAGAGATAAAAGTGCCCCTCGAGTTTAGGCTTGCTACAATAAGGATGTATGAGAATGTTATTGCTAAGTTTAAAAACACTGAGGGCTGGTCAAAAGAGATTAACTGCAATATCAGAGTCAAACAAGGTTGTCCCTTGTCCCCTACCCTTTTTGGCATATACATTGACAAGTTAGAAGATTGCTTGGAAAAAGCAAGTTGTGTCGGTCCTACTCTCACTGGTATAGACATCAATCTTCTTCTTTATGTCAATGATATCTTTCTTATGGCAAGGAGTCCCCATGATCTTGAAAACCAACTAAGAATCCTCAAGGAGTTTTGCTCCAATATGGGTATGACTGTTAATATTGATAAGACTAAGGCCATGATTATTAAATCCAATAAGATCCCTTATGATACCTTCTTATATGACAAAAACAACTTGGAAGAAGTCACTTCATACAAATATCTTGGAATTGATATTCACCCCTGCGCTCAATTGGAATTATAGCATTGAGAAAAGTATTATTAGGGGATGGAAAGCTTATTATGGGCTTGAAAACTATTGTAAATCAGCTGATCTTTGGAGTTGAGATAAGAAGAAACCTCTCTTTGAGACTCTTGTTACACCTGCTATTCTTTATGGATGTGAAGTCTGGGGTTGTAGTATCTCTCATGAATCCTGGAGAAAGATAGAGCAAATACAAAAGAATTTTATAACCTATAATCTCAAAATTAAAGGAAATACGCCCTATCCCATCCTCCTCTTAGAAACAAGTCTCTTCCCCATTGAGAGCATGGCTATGACTAGATACCTAATGTATAAGAACAAGTTAAACAACATGGAAGACAAGAGGCTTCCTAAATTTGCTTCAAAATCAAGTCATAACCACCATCTACTCAAACGTGGATGGCATAAAGATGCCCGATCTTGGCTAAACTATTGGGGAATCATGGAAGACACCATTTTGTAGAGTAAAGATACTATTAAAAAAAATGTTAAATCATAATTTAAGGAGAAAATGTGGTGTGATAAAGAGTTAGAGGAAAAAAGAAAATTAAGGTATTATAAGGATGTAATCAACCCTAATCTAGAAGATCAAAATTATTTATCTGTTTTGCCAAGTGTAAAGGAAAAATAAGCATTGCTAAGATAAGAACAAATTCTCGCGAGCAAACTAGGTGTTGGTCAATTCTTAAAACGCCATGGGATGAAAGAGTGTTTCACCTTTGTGACACTAAGAAGGTTGAAGATGAAAAACACTTTCTCTTAGATTAGATCTCATTTTCAAAATATTTATCAGACTACCAACCTTTCTAACTTCTTAAGTCAACAAAAGTATGGTGATCTTGGAAAGCTTCTCTTAATGTTTTTCGAGCAAAAAAACAAAATTCTAAAGAATTGCAAGTAATCACTTACTCTCTTAAGGTCCGATAAGGTCTTAGTGGACTTAATCATCACCATCATCAATATAAATTAATGTAATTTATAGTTAATATTTATATTGTAATAATTTAATATTAAATTTATAATATAATTTTTTTTCTAATTAAAATAATATAATAGAATAATTAAAATAAAAGATAATATTTACTTAAATAATTTTCATTTATAAATATATGTTAATTTTTTTAATAATAAAGAAAATTAATTGTAGTGTAATTAAAATATTTGAACATATTTCTATATTTAATATTTTAAACAATTTTCGTTCATTTATAAATATATGTTAATTTTTTTAATAATAAAGAAAATTAATTCTAGTGTAATTAAAATATTTGAACATATTTCTATATTTAATATTTTAAACAATTTTCATTTATAAATATATATGTTAATTTTTTTAATAATAATAAAAAATTAATTACGGTGTAATTAAAATATTTGAACACACTTCTATATTTAATATTTTAAACAATTTTCATTTATAAATATATATGCTGATTTTTTTAATAATAAAGAAAATTGATTCTAGTGTAATTAAAATATTTGAACATAATTCAATATTTAATATTTTTAACTTTTATAATAATATTTTATTAACTTAATATTATGTTTTGATTAATTATATATTAAATTTGTTCATATTATAGTAATAAAAACTATATACATTAAAGTTAAAAAAACTAATCATTAAATATATTAAAATTATACCTCCTATTTTAAAGTTTAGGCATTAGGAGCATAATGCACACTATTGGATTGAGTTAGTATTTTAATTTGTACATTAAAGTTAAAGAAGTTGATCATCAAAGATATTAAAATTATATCTTTTATTGTAAAGTTTAAAAGTTTAGGCATTATGTGTCAAATGCACACTAGTTACTTGAGTTAGAAGGTGATTACTATGATAAGATTGATCACTTGATCAAAATTAAAGTGGATAGCAAAAATTAATCTTTTTTTATATTTTCTTGTTTGGTAGTTAATTACTCTCTTTCCACTATGTTTACTTGTAACTTGGACATAGATGAGAATGATATGATGTGTGTCTAGAATGCCTAGCATGGTTAGACAGTGCTAAATACCCATAACTATTTACTTTTTCAAAAAGCTTTGCGTCTCTACTACAAGGTTTAAATTTTATTACATAAGAATTGCATGTTTATTTTTTATTTATTGTCATTCTAGTTATGGAAAATGTGCTTTGATGTATCTAATTTTAAGCTCTTAAAAGAACAAAATCCTTTAAAAGCTCTACTTCTACTAATAATCAGTGGGTGCTTCTAAATATGGTTGATGTCTATTGACATGGTGCACTAATAAAAGTTGGAATTTTCTTACTTTAAACTACATACAATTACTAAATCAAAATATTAAGAAATAGATATAAGTAGTTTTGGTGTTATTTTCACTTGTTTATTAAAATGGTTTTATATTTTATCTAATAAATCATATATTTTATCTAATATATCATAGTGGCTCTATATTTTATCTAACAAGGGTTGTATGGCAACGCAGTCCCTATCGAGTTAGTTGAGAAATGCATATTAAACAATGAAACTTAATATAACAAGTGCAGTGGGCTGAGATATACTGCCTCCAAAGATAATAAAAGAAATTTTACTCAAATCTATGTAAACTTATACTACCTCCAAAGATAATAAAAGAAATTTTACTCAAATCTATGTAAACTTACTGAGTTTCCTTTGCTTTTGAGGTTTCACATTCCTCTCAGAGGGTGTGCGAGTGCTTTAGCCCCCATTTCTATAATTAAAATATGTCATTTCAAAAAAACCTAAATTTATTTAAAAATAAATAAATTAACTTACCAAAAGATTTTAAAATAGTTTCATAACTACACATTTGGAAAAATAAGAAAAGAAAAAAAAAAAAGTCTTATTTCATAGGTCAATGGTAACTTACCAAAAGAATTAAAAATGGTTTCATAACTACACATTTGGAAAAATAAGAAAAAAAAAAGTGTTATTTCATAGGTCAATGGTAACTTACCAAAATAATTAAAAATGGTTTCATAACTACACATTTGGAAAAATAAAAAAGAGTCTTATTTGTTATAAAATTATTTTATCAATAGAGTTGTATCTTATAAGAAAGTGGCACTCATATATAGTCATGTCAAAATTAATTTCAAACTTCGAATGAAGTGAAGGTTGCAATAACACTATCAATTTATTGACCAATGAGAGGTCATAAAAATACCAATTTTGTTATATCGAAAAATAAATTTTTTTATTTGTTATGTTCAACATTAAAATCTATATACATTTTTTAAGTCAACATAGAACTAATATGAAAGTCAATGCTAACTCATTGCTATAACCTCCGACAGTATAATAATTGAGGGTTGTTTGTTATTCAAAATGTATAATGAACCTTTTCATAAATATAATAAATATATTATAAATATAATAATGCATAATAATAAATACATAGTATAAATTTTTATATTTAGATGTGGTGATTATTAGTTTATTGACTTTAAATTTATGTGCTATATTCAATGTGTAATATAGGAAATCAATATATGTATTTTTTTAAATAATAAAAAAACATATTTTTCTAAAATTTGATGTGTTATTGCAGGCTTCAAGTCATTCAATGTATAAAAATGATTACTAATTGCATGAGTAGATTCTAACAAATTATTACATAATCACAAATAAAATCAAAATGTAGTAACTTTTAAAATGAATCACAAGGATCACATGATGGTGACAATTATTTTTTGTCTATTGTATGTAAGAATAGAATTGTAACTTTTTTCTTGGAAGCTTTTATCCTTTAAGCATATTTTGACCTACTTAATTTCCATTCTATTAACTAAATAATCTGAATGTAAATTTTTAAAAATATTTTAAATAAAAATAATATATTTAAAAATGGTAGCTTGTTGAAATGGTGAAAATAATTATCTAAATACAATATTTAATTTTTAATTAATTAAATAGACAATATAAAAAAATTATTAAATTTTTTATACTTTAAATCTAGCATTAAGATTTTGTAAGGTAAATCATCAATTTATAAGAAATAAAATATTTCATAGATATAAACTAAAACAAATAAATCTAGTAACAACTGGTCAACTTTATTTTGCAATATATTATTTAATTTTTAATTAATTAAATAGAAAATAAAAAAAAAATATTAAATTTTTTATACATTAAATAATAATAATAATAATAAACCCAAAACAATTTTATTAATTTTTTTATACATCAAAATTTAACACTAATATTTTTATTATTATTTTAGAGTAGCCATAGTTCTCTTGATGTGTATGTAAAAGAGTTTGAAATGAAATATGAACCACATATATCCATCATTTATGTTTGGGAAAATGTCAGGAACTGTACACGTGGGATTAATTTTTCAACCCTCAGGTGGGAAGGGTTGAATGAGAAAATCGTTTTACAGTTTCCAATGAAACGAAATCAAAGCATATATATTTTCCGTCATTTATGTTTGGGAAAATGACAGGAACTGTATAAGCGGGATTAATTTTTCAACCCTCGGGTGGGAAGGGTTGAATGGAAAAATCATTTTATAATTTTCAATTAAACGAAATCAAAGACAAATCTACATCCATTAATTGTGCCATCAAGTTTATATATTGAATGACGTGAAGTCTGCAATAACACTTTAAAGATATCAGCCAATCAAATTTTAGAAAAAAATATTTTTTTTATTATTAAAAAAATACATATATTGATTTCCTATGTTATACATTGGATATATCACATAAATTTGAAGTCAACAATAAACTAATACAGAGTCAAAGGCAAACTCATTGCTATAGTCCCAAGCCTTTGACAGAGACTAATAAGTGAAATATATACTTGACTTAGGGAAAAAAAAAAAAATTGCAAAAACCTACCTTCCATCATTTAAACTATTTACCCCTTCACATTTTAATATCTCTATTTTATCTAATAATTCACTCACATGGATTTCTATGCACGCGGTAATTTCAATCCACCAAAAGGGTTTGTTGCATTTCAAGAAAGGTCACTCTAAACAGGCCGTTGAGTGTCCTTTATCAAACTTTTGTTTTCATATATCGCATAATTGTAGCAAAAAAGTTCCACACCCTTTTCAAATCCGACTGCATCTTTTCCCCACTATTTGCATTCAATCACAAAGCAAGTTAATCTTGTTTCTATTCAATTTAATAAAAATTGTATAGAAAATATAAACGTGTTTTAAGTTTTATTTATGGTGTGTATGCAAATGTTTTGCTCATATATTTTAAAGATTTTGTTTAATTTTGAAAATCATACATTTACTATATGATTGATTGAATGACTCTCATCTTTTTTCCTTTACTATTCTAATTATTAATAGCTTCAAGAAAATTGTAAAATTGTCTAGACCTGCTATGATTAGTAGTCATTCGATGAATTCGGAAACTCATTTGAATTATCATAATCACGTCTTTGTTCGGATCCCTTAAGGTGGGAGTACCTTACTGGATATTCGCATAGTCTTTAGTCTCTATCTATAGTTGATTAGTGGTTTCTGAGGTCTTTTACTTCTCATTGTCTTGTTCTTTTTGTAGGTTTTCGCTGATCTATTCTTTTAGATAATTGGTGCTTACGGGGCGGTGGTTTAGGTCCGACATTACTCCGTTTTAGGATACGAGTCGTTCCCTATAGGTATGAGATGTAGACGGTTTCTTTAGACTAGTAATTTTTTTTTTTTTTTAATAGTCAAAATTTATTAATGTATATAGTTAGAGTTTTCATTGAGTAGTTACTCTCATCGAATATTTGACAATCTGAATTGATTTAAAATCAGAGAAAACCTTTAAGGACATCTTTCCACCATGCAAGGGGCTTGGATCATGGTAGAATTCTGCTCATACATAAAATTTATATCGGATTCTTAACATCGTTGTGACTAAAAAGAGGGTCTAGCAAGATTAGCTTACTCTATTACAATTGGCAATAACATACCCACCGAGAGCATCTCACCCTACTTCCAAAACTAGACCATAATTGAAATTAAAAGTCAACATTTTCCCTCCTTGGGAAACTAGACCATAATTGAAATTAAAAGTCAACATTTTCCCTCCTTGGGAAACTAGACCATAATTGAAATTAAAATTCAACATTTTCCTCTTATTTTTCATCATGTTGCATTTACAATTCCACCCGTCATTGTCTTAATATATCCATTAGTTGCTCTCAGAGTAAGTTAATAAGTGGATAAACTCAACATTGCTAGTGTCTCCATTTTTTTTTTTTCTGTGAGGCAAAGTTCCACCATGAACCATTCATTTTTTCAAAATTTCAAGGATTTAGGTCGTTAAGCCAAAACGCTTGAGGGAAAAGTTTCATGGTCAAAGCTCCCATCAGTTAGGTGAAATTATAACTTCCTACAAAATTCCTATCAAATTCGAAGAAGAATTTAGTTTGTCCTCTAATTATGTCAAAGGTGTTTTTTAAATAAGTGGGATCTCTTAAAAACTTTAATAAGACCAATGAAAATTCATAGTCGACACTAGAAAACCCAACCACCCACCCATCATCACTGTCGTCCACCACATGTCCACTTAAAACCCACATATCCTTGTACACTTGTTTTTCATCCCCAAGCACCGCTCTCCCCCTACTCTTCTTATTAGTTGCTTTAATATTGATCTTATATTAGAACCTCTTACAAGAGAAATGAAATCTTTGTGATCCATGTGCTTTGTTATTTTTACCAATCTAAACAATTGATTACATTGCATCCCTACAATGATGGCCTGAGTTTACCAACGCTCTAGGCCCAATAAATTGATATAGAAATATGTTGACAATGAAAAACTAAAATAATTACCATTCCAAGTCCAACACAACTTTCCCTCCATGGAGACCAACACATTTTGATAAGATACACCATGATCCAAACACCATTATACAAAAACAAAAATCACTTCCCATTTCAAAAATAAATGCTCCAAATTTTGCATTAAAAAATGATTTAATCCATTAGTTCATTGAATCTTGCACACCAAACTCATACGCTGACATCTTATCAATCATCAACAAAGTGGTATAAGACCATATTAATAATTTGTAGCCAACCAATTAAAACAAATAACCAATCACCAAATTTTCCATAGATTTATACACAAGTCTTACCTAAGAAATTAACCAAATTATCTAAATGTGGATGAGATACAATTTCCAAATGAAATCAATGTTGCAGTTGAGAAATGAAGACAACCAATCAGAGATTGGATTTCTACAAGAAATTTCGCATTCTGGGTATTCACTAACTTGAGAGAAGGGTGTGGCAAAATGGAGACATGAAACAAAAGCCGAGTTTTTGTGAGATTTATATGTGCGAAGAAGGATGAATGTAAGATTCCCACTAGTTTTTGAAATCCAGGGCCACTGTTGGTTAGGAGTTTTGGATAAGTTTTCGTTAAATTTTGGGATCTGCGCCAGAATAAGTCAAAGAATAAAAGGCAGTTTGAAGATGCAGCAGAGCACGCGACGAGAGTGGACTTTAAGGAGTCAAAGTGCACGATAGGAAGAAATGTGACGAAGCGGCATGAAAAAGGCAGAAAACGGTTATAGGCCGTTGGGTTTTGGGGACATTTTGTAATGGGATTATCCCTATTTTGATGTATAAATATGTAAAGGGTCGGAGTAGATAGGGGGTTTGAAGTATGAAATTTTTTTAGTGCTTTTTGGGGTAAGTTAAGCTGAGTTTGGAAGAATTTTTGAGGTATGAATAAGGAGTGAGGCTCGCACTGCAGAAGAATCGCTAGGAAGGTTTGAGTAATAGTTATTGTTGCATCTTTTTGTAGTGCAGTGTGCAGTTGTAGAAGATTATAAATGATTTATATAAGAAACCAGTGGTCGTGGACATAGCCCAAGTTAGGTGAACCACGTTAAACCTGTGTTTCATGATGTGTTGTTTTTGCATGTTATGATGTTTACTGTTACTGTTCAATGATGATAAATTCTTAAGTATGATGGATGCGTTATTCATATATGATGTTATAATGTCACACACTAAATAAACTAGTAAATTAATGAAGGTCAAGTAAAGTAATGTCACACACATGATATGTTGCATGATAAAGTAATTGTTAAGTAATGGAAACTACACACATGAGTAGATTTTTAGTAAGGACAGGGTGAATGCCTCACTTCCCCTCATCACTACAAAAACTTAGTTCCTACATCCCCTCTAGATGCCTCGGGTGAGATTTCACTTACTTGCAGGTGATGCCGAAAGGGTCGGTGTCTAATGGTTTTGTTGGTATGTTATCTTTGAACCTAGAGTCTTCCCACTGCATGCCAACAAATGGTTATGTTGCTGGGATCGAGATCTATAATTGAGGGGAATGTTTTGGAGGCTGAATAAGGAAGAGATCAAAGAATGACTAGAGAGGAAGAAGAAAGAATTTGCGAGAGAATAGAATAGGAACCCACGACTCAGTGACGGACAATGGTTACAAATGTGTGTGTTCACAGATCTTCATGAAATTTTCTTTGATGAATTTCCAATAAATTTGATTGAATGGTTAGAAAAGATAGTGGAGAAGGTTGGAATATATCAAGCTGACACTCCAAGAAATTGGACTCCTGAAGTGATCAGACAATTGAATATAGTAAGTAATAGAGTTTCTTGTGCAATTGATAGGAACCCACGACTCAGCGACGGACAATGGTTACAAAGGTGTGTGTTCACAGATCTTCATGAAATTTTCTTTGGTGAATTTCCAATAAATTTGTTTGAATGGTTAGAAAAGATAGTGGAGAAGGTTGGAATATATCGAGCTGACACTCCAAGAAATTGGACTCCTGAAGTGATCAGACAATTGAATACAATAAGTAATAAAGTTTCTCGCGCAATTGATTTTTGGTTGAATAGTGTACTGGGGGGTTACATTACAGAGTTTGCAATAGATTGTACCTAGTCTTATAGTGTCACAGAGAGGGAATTTTTCAAGGGTCCGCGCATAAGATATTTGAGCGCACTGTCTACTTGGGAATTATAGTAATATTTTATTAACTTAATATTATGTTTTGATTGATTATATATTTTAATTTTTCCATATTATAGAAATAAAAACTATGTACATTAAAGTTAGAAAAGTTGATCATCAAAGATATTAAAACTATACCTCCTATTTTAAAGTTTAGGCATTATGAGCATTATGTATCAAATGCACACTAATGGCTTGAGTTAGTATTTTAATTTGTCTATGTTATAGTAATAAAAACTATGTACATTAAAGTTAGAGAAGTTGATCATCAAAGATCTTAAAACTATAGGTCTCCTATTCTAAAGTTTAAAAGTTTAGGCATTATGTGTCAAATGCACACTAGTGACTTGAGTTAGAAGGTGATTACTATGATAAGATTGATGACTATGATCAAAATTAAAGTGGATAGCAAAAATTAATCTTTTTTATATTTTCTTGTTTGGTAGTTAATTACTCTCTTTCCACTATGTTTACTTGTAACTTGGACATAGATGAGAAGGATATTATGTGTGTCTAGAATGCCTAGCATGGTTAGAAGGTGTTAAATATCCAGAACTATTTACTTTTTCAAAAAATTTTGCCTCTCTACCACAAGGTTGAGCATTGTCAAAAAATTCCACCTAGTGGTACAATGTGATAAATGTGGTAAGATTATATAAACTCTATGTCATGTTAGAAATAGTAGTATCGATTTAGTGAACATGATTAGTAATGGAATGACACTAGATATGGGTATTAGGATGTTTCTTAAGAGGGTGCTTGGTGTTTAAGTTTTATTACATAAGAACTGCATGTTTATTTTTTATTTATTGTCATGCTAGTTATGGCAAATGTGTTTTGATGTATCTAATTTTAAGCTCTTAAAAGAACAAAATCCTTTAAAAGCTCTACTTCTAGTAATAATAAGTGGGTGCTTCTAAATATGGTTGATGTTTATTAGCACGGTGCACTAATAAAAGATGGAATTTTCATACTTTAAACTACATACAATTACTAAATCAAAATATTAAGAGGCATGTATAAATAGTTTTGCTGTTATTTTCACTTGTTTATCAAAGTGTTTATCAAAGTGGTTTTATATTTTATCTAATAAATCATTATGGTTCTATATTTTATCTAATAAGTTATTTCACATGTATTTGACATATGAAAAAAAGTGCAAAACCTACCTTCCATCATTTAAACTATTTACCCCCTCACATTTTAATATCTCTATTTTATCTAACAAGTGCAACATGCTGCGATATACTGCCTCCAGAGATAATAAAATAAATTTTACTCAAATCTATGTAAACTTACTGAGCTTCCTTTGCTTTTGAGGTTTCTCATTCCTCTCAGAGGATGTGCAAGTGATTTAACCCGTTTCTATAATTAAAATATGTCATTTCAAAAAAACCTAAATTTATTTTGGAGCCCAACGTTTCTATCATATGTCTCCATAAGTAGCTGGTTTTTTGAATAGCATTTTTTAGTGTATAGTGGAGGTTTTGGGTTCGTAGAGATTGTCCTGACAAGTTTAACCTTATGCCAAATCATGTTTGCCAAAAAAACGGATGGAAAGCCTGCCACCAGATCCATTGGGTTTCTAACCCCGTAGCTATCAATTAACTTACCAAAAGAATTAAAAATGGTTTCATAACTACACATTTGGAAAAATAAAAGCCCCTTTTGGAGTGCACCCCCCTGGTCTCATGGGATTCTCCTCAAAACCAAGGTTGAGGTTTATCCATTGGGCGCCCCCCCTCATTACTTTATCACCTTTATTTATATTATTTTGTGCTTTAGTGTTACAAGCACCACCAAGGGCGCGTTGGAAAGGGACCTTTGTCAAAGGCTTGGGCTGACCCAAGAGGTCATGGGATCAAACCCAATGGACTCCAATAAAACTTTTTCCATCAACCATTAACCAATACCATGGTGCCACGTGGCAACCCATGACTGGGCCACGTGACATCCAACCATTTGCCAAACAAATGCCACTTGTCAGCTGTTGGTTGGATCCCTGTCACTGACCAGTCACCTTCTGCTGGACTGCCACTTGTCGCCACTTGTCTCTGCCATGTCAACACTGCTGATGTCATCATTTGACTGGACTTGTTGACATTTTGCCTGTTTGAGAAAATAGTTAGAGTATGATAACTCTCGCATACAACGTTCGTTTGAGAAAGTAAATATATGGCCGGAATCGGGAGAACGAGCTGGACACAATGGCGTTGGTTTCATCCAATTACGAGAACTTTGATTTTTGAGCATTTTCTTAGCTTGGGGAGCTTCCTGGATCACACAACCTACAAAGCTTTTCCTCATGTGCATAGGTATGATGCATTGAACAAAGTCCCACACATGACTGAGTGATGTACACGAGACAAATTTGGTAGAGGATAATGATTGACATTGAATCTTCAAAGTGCATGCAGTGCAAGTTGTCCACAAATATTCCCATGGCCACAATGGGGTTATTTTATGTGTTGCACCT
>JASDQU010174004.1:0-13586 GCA_032191745.1 Picea mariana | reverse complement strand
TTAATGGTTCTAAACCATAATGGTGTTACTGGCTTCACTCGAGACCTCATTGGAAATCTATATTGTTACCCTATTGTGAAATGCTCTCACTCTTTATCAGTCCCTGGTCATTTTGCTTCATGATGGATTTTGGGTTTGTAAAAAACAAATCAGCTGCGATATAAATTCTCCTATCTGGAAGCCCGAACGACGTGGGTTTTACATTTGGATTGATTCAACATCTTTGCATTCCTTTCACATGAAAAATTTATTGTCGGGATCATTTTTATTTCAAATGAAGGAAACGGGTATCCCTTACCCAGTTTCAAACCCGTGTATTTCAGGGTCATCTTTTGGTTGATTAATGTTTTGTTTTAAAAAAGGAAATATTATCCCAAAGTCTTGGACCGTATCATTGCTAAAACTTGTACATGTCAAGGAAATTTTAAAAAGGTTTTCGGTATTGATCTAAACCGACAACCTCTACATGTGGTTTGGAAGTTTCAAACCTTACAGTAATTAAATGAGATATAACCTGGTGTCCAAATCTCTTGGTTGTAGTTAATGGAATGTCAACAATTTTGAATATTCTTCCTTGGACAATATCTTGTTTCTTTACACAGACAAGTTATATATCTTATGGATATAATTGGTATGGAAAAGAGGAAAAATGAAGGGTGATATACGACCTAGTGTCCAACTCTCATGGGTTTGGATAGTGGTACTTGGCATATGCATTATCCTCTGTATGAAATATTTAAGGGATTTTCACCAAGGTTGAATGAAAGACAAGGGTTCCAATTTTTATGTCTTATGGCTTGTCTAAAATTAATAAGAGGGAAATCAAGACATTATGTCGGTGAGTTTAAGGATTGAGGTATTGATTATATTGGCATAATAAAATAGTTGTTGTATGAAGATTGATAATTTTGCGCAGAATTTAGATTGTTTGTACATACAAATTGGTCATTAATTCCGGGTGAAAATTTTGAGATGAAGAAAAAACAACTTGGATTATTGAAATGTTTCTCTTCTGCATATAGAAACATTTCCTTCATAATACCACTTTCCATTCATTATTCCCTTAAATCCTAAATACCTATATCATTTTTTCTCATCTTTCCTTCCCTTTATATGAAATGAGAACTGCTTTTTCTATCAGTTTGGTATATTTGACAGTTGGGTATATTTTGATTAATAAAGAGTGATGACCAAAGGCGGAATTTGAGGAAATTGTTTTATGAACTATGTTGATTAATTCATAGTTAATTTTTTAGGGCCAATTCCCTCATACTCTCATTTTCCATAAGCTACTCCCAGTTCCCAAAATCCATTTTCATTTTAGTACAAATTTCTCCCCCTGATACATAAGCAATTCCTTGACAGTGAAAGATTAGAAATGTTGGATTAAAGTTTGACATGACATGCATGGAGTGATTGTTGGAAGACATTTGGACTTTGCAGTCCAGTTGATGATGGATGAGTTATTGTATGAACATGTTTCATTATTCTCCTTGCCATCATTTCACTTTTCATACATTACAAACCCCCTCATATTCCCAATTTACATTGGAATTCCCATGTTCTTAATTAATAAACAATTGAGCAAGGTATTAAAGTATTCCAAAGAAAAAGTTAATTTTTTTCTTAAAGTTACTCTTTTTTGTCTATCCTTGGTTGTATGCATGCTTTCTTGTTGTCAAGTCTGTTAAGTATCTGAATAGATCTGCAAATATACTTCAGAAAAAAACCATTAATCTCAACAAGAATAAACCAAAACATTCACCAAATATGCAACAAAAAAATATAGTCAAAACCCTTGAGTTAGGGTAACACCATATATTAATCCTTAAGGAAGGATAACACTCCTCAAGAAATACTTTCTTGTTACAATCACAATATACTTCACTATGCTTCAATACATTGCTTACACTTCTTTATATATCACTCTCTATCTCCTAGTAACCTTCTAGAAAGCCTTCTCACATTTATTATATCTAACTATCATAGTGGGTAGTAATTAATAATATAGTGGACCTAGTCCACCTTACATTGAATGGATTCCACTAATAATACATAACCACATTCACATTGGATAGCTCCCCAGGTACCCATATTGTTTTTATGAATACATCCATGAACCTATAATATAGAGTTGCTAAATGAAAATAAACCCTTGGTGTTGTCTTCATCCTTACACTTTGTATGAGAAAACTTGTATAGAATTGATTTTACATATGCTTCATCAGAAAGTGTCATCAAATCATTATAATTAAATGAGTTCTGCCATATGAGAGCATCTTCTTAGAAACCACAGTGTAGACAAATTTTACACTCATATTTCCATAATGACTTTTGATGTTGTATATATTCTTCAATACTAGGCCATCATCTTTTCCAGCAAAATACATATTTCTTAGAATAAATCTTCAACAAAAAATTGAAGCTTAAAAATAACGTTATTGTGCAAATCACGTGGTTTTTTTCGGAAAAACCCTGAAAAATTATCGAATTTAAAATGTTGATAACTTCACTTCCCGGACTCTGTTTTGGTTGATTTTTTTTTTTTTTAATTGGGTATTTTTCTGGATACCAATTGTTAAGTAACTCTATAGATCTGCAAATATACTTCAGAAATAACCCTTAATCTCAACAAGAATAAACCAAAACATTCACCAAATATGCAACACAAGAATATAGTCAAAACCCTTGAGGTAGGGTAACACCATATATTAATCCTTAAGGAAAGATAACACTCCTCAAGAAATACTTGGTTGTTACAATCACAATATACTTCACTATGCTTCAATACATTGCTTACACTTCTTTATATAGCATTCTCTATCTCCTAGGAACCTTCTATAAATCCTTCTCATATTTATTATATCTAACTACCATAGTGGGTCTTATTTAATAATATAGTGGACCTAGTCCACCTTACATTGAATGGATTCCACTAATAATACATAACCACATTCCCATTGGTTACCTCCCTAGGTACCTCATATTACCTCCCTAGGTATACTACACAAAGTTGTTTCCAAACTATGTTATGCAAATGGTATTTGATGTTTTACTTGCTATTATATGCATACTCTGATCTAGATTTTCACTTTATATAGATGATATTTTTCAGTGGAGACGGTCATGGCAGAGGAAACAAAGGTAGGGGAAGAAGGCCAAATGATTTTTGGCAAGAGGGAAAAAAAAGAAATTGTTTTTCCATTCACTTTGATGCATATTCTGAAGAGTTTAATCAACTCTTGCAGACAAGATTCCTAAATCTAACTGGGCAAAGATCTTTTCAAAATCATCCTGCACTAGAAAGACCACATTTACAACCCCATCCTAGCATTTATGGTATACTTGTGCAGCCACATGTATCCCTACCTCCTGAGATACCAGTCAATGATGGTTGGAATGATGTTGCTAATATTCCTCAAAATCAAGCTCATGGATGGCCCACAGTCTCACTGCCATTACCTACACCTCCACCTAAATGGTTTTCCCAACATATTGAGTCAGTAAATTCTCATTCTCATTCAACCCAACCACTAAAAAATTTAAATTCCCAAGTCCAAGAACCATAGCCTAGCAAAGGCAAACGATATGCTCATTCTATTGAGTCCAACCAATCTGTCACATCCTCTCACTCAGTCACTTCTCACTCCCAACACCCAAAACAAGAGGACAAACATATCTCTTTTGGAGATATGCATCCAAAAGAATAAACATCAAAGGGTAAATCATCTATCCATGCAAATTCAGAGGTCCTCAAAGTAACCAAATCTCAGGGAAGTGGACATAGGCAAAGTGCCTCACATAAGAAATATGATTTTTGATTTTATGGTGTTATTTTATGATGGTTTCATTGTTGGTATATACTTTATCATTTTTGGATAGCAGTATGTTTGGGACAAATTTTCGATCACTGTTTTGGATACTTTACAGCAGTATTTTTTTTTTGAACAACAGATTGGCATATTTATTTTGATAATTAAACTTCCATATATGTGGTATTTGGGAATTAACAAGTATGTGTTTGAGAAATTTCATATGATGATTGGTTGGGATATGATGTTTGATGGCATAATTATTTTTGGAGGAACACGGGAATAATTTGAAAATTAAACAAAGGAGTTCTTAGGGGGTCCCCACCTATTAGTTAATATTTATTGTACTGTTATCATTTATTGTTAATACTTAATTATGAGGTGTCCCTACTTAAGTAAAAGTTAGTTAAATGGATTAACTAAAAGTAGTTGAATTACTCAAACTACTTTTGGAAGGATAAAAGAAGAATTGAAGGGACAAGCAAAGAGGAGGAGAGATAGAGAGAAAAAATTGGATAATGTTTTCTCTTGCTCTAGAATGAGATTATATTACTACTTCATTCATTTATGAAATACTTAAAGGCTAAGGACTTCTTGTTGATAGCAGGGTCTTACTGGAGGTGGTAACAAGGAGGACCAAGAAGTAATGATTATTGACATCTTTATAAGGTTGATCATCTATTTATCATAGTTTGTAAACTCTTATTGGATTTCTGAATTGATTTTCAGTGCTAATTAGGAATTTTGTGCAGAGTCAAGGCGATGACAAATTGTGTCTTGTTGATCCATTTGTTTTTTAGTCTTGGTTTTACTTGGGAAACATCGATCGTCTTTGTGATGATGTAACCTTTGAATTCTAATTATTTTCTTGGTCCTTACCCATTATGGGTATGAAAGAATGTATTTGACACCGTTCCATAATGAATGAATAAAATCACTTGATGGTTTTGAAGTCTCATTTTGGATTATGTGTGTGATCTTATTTCAGATTTTTTTGTTTTCATGACTGTTCATCAAACTGTTTATATTTTCTGATATAAATATTTTACTTTTCTTTATCATAAATCAACATAAAATACATCGTTGATCTCAAGAACATATTTCTTGAAGGTTAATTGATAATTTTGCAAAAGGGTTATAAACATAGGGTAACAATCTCGACTATCTTACCTTAGCCTTGAAAGATTTGAAGATGTTGGTATTAGGATAGACATTCCTTTTCATCAACATTAATTTGTGCAACCATACTAGGGAACTCATCCATAGTTTCCCGATAGTTGTATTTACTTTCTGTACTTAGTTTTCGTTATTTTTCTTCTTTATTTTCTGATTTCATGAATTTGCCTGTTGTGAGACAACCTAATATTGGTGATGGTTTAGATGATCAGACCAACATTTGTTTAACTATATTTAGAAAAAAATTGGAAACAGCTCATAGTCGCGTTGAACTTCACCATTCTTGGCAAGTTATTTCCAGAGATATTAGAATCCATGAATAGTGGGAAGCCCGACAAAGGAGTGTATCTTCAAGAAAAAAGAGCAGAAGAGTGTATCTTCGAGAAAAAATATTGAAACAACTATTGTTGCCTTAGACTGGGCTCTTGAAGAAGAAGTGATGTTAGGAAACATGAGGAATAAATGTTACACGAATAAACGGAAGGGTAATATTCCCAAAACTACCTTTGCTCCTAGTTCCTCTTCCCAAAGCACTAATCCTCAAGTTGTCACAAAAACTCAAAGTCAAGAGACATCAGTCTCTTTTTCTTCATCAAAGTATAATATTTTAAACTAACTAGCTAGTATAAAGGAAGATGCATGTCCCTTAGACATGGTCACCGTCCTGGAACAACAACAACATCTGAAGAATTACATGGAAGGTAAAACTTCTCCCATGGCTAGTATATATGAAGAACTTGGTGAAGATGAACCACATGTAAATAGAATAAGTGTAAATAACTTTAGGAGCCCAGTAAAAAATCCTCCTTTTATATTTCTGTAAAAACTATGGATAGGATATCTCATTTTTGTTTAATAGATGGTGGATGTCGCCCTAGTGTCATGTCCAAGATTATTATGGAAGAAATAGGACTCTCTTATACAAAAAAAACATGAGGACTATGTTGTCTTATAATAATCAACAACAATCAATAATCAGTGAAATCAAAGTTGTGACTCTAGTCCTTTATGCTTATCATGAAATCAAAACCACTCTTAATATTCAAGCAATTGACATGCTTGTTAGTAAATACTCAATTATTTTGGGTAGAGATTAACAAGATTTAACCGGTGGTTATCTATCATTATATGGTTCACATCTCTCCATCCCTAAAAATGGAAAGAATTTCATTGTCTTAAGGGAACATAGAATTTCACCATACATAGAAAAAGTTCCCCAGCCCAATGTAAATTACATTGAGGAAGACACGGGTGTCTATTCTATTTTTATTGATGAAGATGATGACATTTTGAACAGCCAGAGGATTATGATGATGGTATGTGGCATATGCACTTCAATGGTGCATGTTCAAGTGAAGGTAACAACGCATACATCATATTATACTATCATGTAGGTAAAATTTACAATTTTTCCTATAGACTAGAATTTGCATGTACAAGCAATGTTACTGAATTTGAGGCCTTACTATTAGGAATTGAAAATGCATACAATCTAGGTTGTGGTCATCTCGCTATTGTTGGAGATTCAGAGCTTGTTGTAAATCTAGTTAGAAATATTTATAATCCTATTAACAAATTGATGAAATTATACACCCAAGTTGTTTGGACTTCATTTGAAATCTATTGTCTTTTAACATCACTCACATCAAAAGGGAATTGAATTAAATGGTCGATAGGTTAGTTGTTTTTGCAGATTCACCTACAATGCAATTGTTGCCTCAAATACCTGATTGCACCTTTCTATCTTTGTTCTGACCTCATATTCCTAATAATGAGAAATCATGGAAAGTCTTCCTCGATGATAAAAGCATTTGTGCTTTTATTCGAATTGAGTCGTATTACCCAAAGGAAATAATTTCTCTTGAATACAATAACATTCCTAGGGGATTAACTCCTCTTGAAATTTCATTCTCGACTAGTGATGTTAATAACAATAAAGATATAAAAGAAGAGGAGTCAAAGTGGAAAATAGGAGATATCATTCCCGTGAACGTTGGAAATCAAGAAACTCCAAAGATTCTAAAAATAGGAGCCCAATTTTCTAAAGAAGAAAAGAAGGAATTCATGGATTTATTTTGTGAATTTATAGATGTTTTTTCCTAGTCTTATGAGGATCTTCATGGTTTTGATCCTAATGTCATACAACATGCTATTCTAATTAAGGAAGGAGATAAACTTGTTAGTCAGGAACAAAGACCCATTAATCATGTGCTTGAAGCTACAATTAGAAAAAAAAAGTGGAAAAGTTAATAAATGCTCACACAATATTTCCAGACAAATATTCTGAGTGGGTGTTAAATCTAATTCTCGTACGGAAAAATACAGGTGAGATTAGATTATGCGTCAATTTTTGTGCACTAAAAAGAGCTAGTGTAAATAATAACTTTCCTCTTCCCAATATGGAAATGATTTTGCAACAAGTTGCAGGACCAAAGATGATGTCCTTACTTGACAATTTTTTTGGTTATAATCAAATTAGAGTTAAAAGGACAGACAAATATAAAACCACATTCACAACTCGATGGGGCACCTTTGCTTATGAATGCATGTCTTTTGGTTTATCTAATGCATGTGTTACTTTTCATAGAGCTATGCAAATAGATTCCGATGATCTTATCGGAAAGATAATTTAGATTTATCTTGATGACTTAGTTGTATATTCTAAAACCTGATCAAATCATTTTGATCATATTAAAAATGTCTTTTTCCTATGCAGAAAGTTTGGCATATCTTTAAATCCTTTGAAATCCATTTTCGGTGTCACTCAAGGTAGCTTTCTCAGTCACATCGTTTCATATTCAACATTGATCTTGAGAGGGTTACCAAAATCCTAAATCTTCCAGCCCCCACATCTAAAAAGGAAATTCAATCTTTTATGGGTAGGATTAATTTCGTTAGAAGATTCATTCTTAATTTCATTATAATGGTTGAGCCTATTCATAACATGTTGAAAATCAAGTATTCTCTTATTGAAAAACAAACTTTTTCTCTTGTTAAGGTTATAAATAAATTTTGTCGATGTATTCTCGGCAAGCACACACAGGTAAAAGTCTCTTTGCCTGCTGTTAAGTTTTTACTTTCACATACCCATCTTTTAGGTAAGCTTGCACATTGGCTTGCAAAAATTCAAGAACATGATTTAATAATTAGAACATTAAAAATGATTAACGAATGTGACTTAGCACTTCACTTGGCTCAACATCCTGAACCAAGTTATTCTTCTGAAAGTGATGAAAATGCATTGTTGGCCCTTGACCAGGTTTTGTGGAAACGCTGGTCATGTTTGACCAATTTTGGGACTTCGACGGGTTGGTCGAAGTTGGAGCGCCAGGCGAAGCAGAGATCGAGGGATCTCGCCACCTTTTGTGGACTTTTTTGGTTTAGGGTTTATGTAATAGGTATGGGATGTCAGCCCATGGGTCTTACCCATGTTTAGGCCCTTTTCTAATGTATAAATAGAAATCTAGGTGATGTAAGTAGGCGATGCTATGCTAAGTGAAAGTGATTGTAAGAGGCTTTGTGCATGCTATGTGTTAAGACTTGTTGAGCTAAGTGAAAGTGACTTGCAGTGCTTTGTGCACAGACTGTGAAGGACTTTGTGCTGGGATCTAACTCGGGGAAGGAGGATCTGGCGAGCTGCGCGCAGATCTCATGTCCTATTTGGAGTTGGATCTATGGCTCAGTGCATGTAATAAGATTGAAAGGCTATAATAAAGAAGAAAATGAGTTGGTGGGCGTAGCTCCACGCTGGGGGTGAACCACGTATATCCTGTGTTATGGTTGCTTTGTGTGATTGATGTGATTTATGCTGAGTGTTGTTATCTTTATGTATGATTAGATGCATCTGATATGCTAGTTTAGTGCTTAGTGGTGTGAATGAATGATAGATCTGATCTATTTCTATGTGCTTAGTGCTTGGATGTGTTAGATCTTATTGAATATTGTGCTGCTATGGAATTAGGGTTTCTTCCTGCGATGTGAATAAGGGTTAAATACCAATGAATGATAATTTCTAAGTACTTTGTTAGAATGTTGTAATCACATATCTATGTCCCAGCTAGGTTGTAGACACTTGAGTCCTGCAACCCCCCCTACCTCTACCTCGGGTGATACTTCAACTGCTTTGTAGGTGTTTTTGAAAGGGCCGGTAGTTAGGGTTTTTTTGGTGCGTTGTTGAAGTGTTGAACCCCGGGTCTACCCCTATGCCAACAAATGGTTTTGTTGCTAGGACCTAAAACTGTGATTGTTGGGAACTAAAAAGAAGAGAAATCTCTGTGCAAAGATCTGTTGCCCTAGTGCACAGTACTCTACTTGATTTGCGAAGCTCTGTTCTAAGAAAAGAAGTCTGATCTGAAGAGAAGAGGTAAGATCTTAAAGTTTTGTGCTCTGATAAAGGTAAGATAAGTGGAAAATTTTGCTTCGAAAGAATGGATCTAGGTATGTTTAATAGATTTGGTCCTAGTCTGAATACTAGGGCACAACTAGAAGAAAGAAGATATGATATGAATAGATCTGATAGAAATAATGAAAGATATGTTATTCCTATGCATAGAAATAATTGTTGGACTAACAAATGGATGCAGGATCCTAGAAAGAATTTTTTGCAGGTTCATCACTGTGATCCCAGTGCACAGTACAGGAAAGGTTGGGGATCGTTTAAGAGAAAGAGAGGATTAACTCTTTGTTATAGTTGCAAAAGACCGGTACATCTTGCTAAGGAATGCCTTGGTAGAGGCCCTAGTTGTCTTTGTTGTAAATCTATGGACCATGAAGTACTAGATTTCCCTAGACTGATTGTTAAAGTTGAAAAGATGAATAAGAGACAAGAAAACCATGAGAAAGGCCAAGAAACTAAGGATATGATAGAACCTTAGAAAGAATCTGAGACTGTATTGTTGCAGATGAAAGAAACCCTGAATGATCACAGAGACATCAAATTATCAAAGATCTTAAAAGAGAAAGAGTGCATAGAAACAAGAATAGGAGACTTCGACATAGACTGTGTATTGGATGCAGAAACACAAGTGAATATCATGACAGAAAGAACTTGGGAAATTTTGGGAAAGGCAGCTATGGTTCCTTCACTAGGAGGAATAAGATTGTTTAAAGGAAAATTGATAACCCTATGTGGAAGACTTACCTAGATACCTATGGTTACCCATGGAACATCGACAGAAGAAGAATTCTAGGTCATTAAGTTTGTTGAGAACAACGCCCCATTTTCTCTTTTGCTAGGAAGAACCTGGATTGAGAAAGATCAAGTCAGAAGGAAAACATAAGAGGAAGTTATAAAACAAAAAAAGAAAGAACTAAGGGATTCCATGGCTAGGAGAATAGCGCACTTAATAGAAGAACAAGAGGACAAGTCGAAGCTACTTAGGGCCAAAGGCTTCATTGTCGAAGTTGAAAGAAAACAAGAAGACTTGAAACACCTGTCCATGTAGGAGAGCAGAGCATCTACTCCAGAAAGAGAAGAAGTATTACCCTCAAACCCTATGAAAGAATCTCATCAACGCGAAGTTACTATGTTAAGTACAGATAAGAATAAAAATGGAAAGATGAACCCGGTAACTCAGATCACAGCGAAGAAGGATAGAAAGCTCATTAAGAAGAAAGCTAATCTAGAAAAATTGCAAGAGGTACCAGAAAGGGCTTCGCAAAAGGAATGTATACAGAATTTGATTTTCGCCGGAATATCAGAACATCGCAGATTGGCACTTCTCCACGATGGAGCAATATGATTGTTGGAGGTGTCCCGACCACTAGACCGACGCTCCAGAATGGCTAGAAACGCAATTATGGCCGGAAAGATCACCATTGGACTGTTGATACCGTGCCCTAATGGATGGAATCCCATTGATGAAGGCTATCTTTCCTGTTGGAGGGATTCGTTACGACGTTGTCTATTTATCTCGTCGAATGTTGCACCGATAATACTTTTGCAAATTGTATCTGAGCCCACAAAGAATTCATTATTATCGCGTTGTGCCTATTGAGACCTTGCCACCCATTCTGTTACCTTGAATGTTTGATCACCGACCTGAGATACCTGATCTCGAGAGTGCAAGTTGGGTGACCTCATCACAGTAGAGAAATTTGTCGAAGAGATCCTCATGGACCTCATGGCTGAGAAGGTCATGTCCGCAAGAGTTCAAGCCTTGTCAACGAGAGGAGTGCAAGTATCCTTGTCGACTGCTCATGGATCTGGACCATCCCGAGCTGCGACAGAGAAACGAACCAACATCGTGATGACTTGGTGAATGCGAATCTCATCCCATCAATCCTTCTCGACTACATCCTGCCTCTAGTTGGCGCGGTGATTCATGACAGCGTCCTGAGGGACTTCGACTACACCTTGATCACTGCATACCTGCCGAAGGGGATACGCGCAGTCAAACCGCAGTTGGAGAGGATTCTAACGTTGAAGATCAACGACTATAACTTGGGATACTGCAAGAACTATGGTATTCTCGCACCTCATAAATATTTGACCAAGACAAAGGGGAAGAAGTCAAATATAATTTCCCAACCGTGGACCATGGACTTCGCGAGGTCCACGATCCTCAACGTGATGAAGTTACCACACTTTGGAAGGCATCAAGAGGTTAACGCGTGTGTTAAGCTCCTACTGTCGTGATTCCATGGTGGTTATCTGTGGCTGGACAGACGCATCACCATAGATCCGACACTAATCCATAGGATCATTAGATTAAGCATGCAAGGACCAGACCCACAAGAATTTTACCCAGGGAAGGCGGTAGACCGCACCCTGGCACAGACAATCAAAGACACCTATGGCGATGTGGAGAAATGGAAGTGGGGCTACAAGGTAGCCTCCATCCAGAATGGCACAGTGCGCCTAGCCTTCTAATTGATTGTTGGTAAGCTAGTCAGGAAAAACATACCCACGTAGGTCACAAGGTTTGTCGTCGACCTCGCAAGAAAATGCGTGGAAAGACTACAAATGAACTGGGCAAGCTACCTCATCAACCAGTTAGATAAATACTATCACGAAGCTTGGGGTCAGGGCTACGAGTTCCATTTCAATTAGTTGTTGATACTCATCGCCTTCATTTCTTGGGAGATGCCGGAAGGAGCGACCTTCCCTAAAATTGAGCCATCTGAACCACTAGTTGTGAAGTTCACTACGCTCTAGTATTCGAGTGACATAGAAAAACAATGGAAGTCAAACACGATGTTCCACACTGATGCAGACCCCCTATCCCTCTTAAGGGCTGCACGACCTCCCAGTCAGGATCTTCTGGTTCTGAAGCCAAAATGGATCTTCTGGTTCCGAGCTGGAACCTCCCTCTTCTAATCCACAGGTCCTTATTTGTGTTTGCCTTTGCAACCAAGTTCTAGGCTCACGCTCCCCACTCCTCGTGACCGTGGGTGTTAGCACTCTGTAATTTGCCCAAGGCTGAAAGGCAGTCACAGAGGCAACATCAAAACCACTTTGAGTCTTGGATCTAGCCCTCCAAGACTCGGAGAGGGATCTCTCTGTCTGATATAGCTTTTTTTAAAGAGAATATTAGGCTATTTAATGGGTTCAGAGTTTGGATTTTTTAATTGGTAGGAGCAGAGAAAAGGAACCATGGGCAATGGAGTCACAATCTGAGTTTAAATCAAAAAAAACAAATCCTACAGACAGCTTACAGGGCAAGGTAGGCAAATTACTGGATCTGGTAAAATTAAATGAGATGAAAGAGGAGGAAAAAGAAATGATCAATTTAGCAACAGAGCAATGAAGAATTCTGCCACTGAATATCAGAAGAAAACATTAATATTATCCACAGCCAGAAACAGAGTGTATCTTACAAAAAATTATGCTCATAAACTTCTGTCGAATAATAAGGAAAGAAAACATATGGAGACAAAGAAAACAATTTACTGGAGGAGCACTTCACCAATATACTTGACACAAGAATCCTGTAACTGTTGCGACTGTATTATCTGAATTGATGAAAAACTACAATTGGCTCTGTGAGCTGCTTTATAAAAACTTCATCCTGGTTCCCTGACTGATCAACCTTTTTACATTAAAAATCATCTCTATAAATAGGAGAGGTATCCTCATCAAGTTTCGAGAGTCTATTTAACCACCTCGGCCAAAAATAGCCACCACTCCCACAAAATTTGGAACAGTCTGCCATGAAGGACGGACCGATTTTCTGCGAAAAAGGGGTCCGAACAGAAGTGTTTTTCTCTTGAACGATGACACCTGGGAGAAAATTGAAGGAGGTTATTGTATATGGGCATGTGCTGGACAAAAACCTCCTTCGGTTTTGCCAAATTCATCCCCAGATGGCCATAAAAGCTCCTGCAAGATCGGGACTGTAACGGAAAATTGAGAATCTGGAAAAATGGGCCCCGAAGATGGCTTCGATGCTCCCTGATAGTAGTTCTGTTGCAAAAATTGAGAGAGGTTTTTGTTCTTCAGCCCGTGTTGAGAAAAAACCTCTCTTGGATTTTTAAAATCCATCTTCGTTTGCCCAAAATATCCTCCGGAAGACAACGTACTGAATAGGCAAAAAATGGCAAAAATTGAAAAAGGTGGTTTTGTTTTTGGGAAAGCGGTATTCCGGACCCCCCCCCCCC
>JASDQU010174003.1:1247-20795 GCA_032191745.1 Picea mariana | reverse complement strand
GTGGTAAGTGTGGATGACCATTTTCTTTACTATGATATAATGCTTTCATTGTTGCTAGTGTTGCATAGTGAAATAAGATCCTTTTCGTATGTGGGTTATGCATGAACCATGTCAAAAGACTGTCTCATTGTGATAGTCATTAGATGTCCATGTTGTGCATTAATGGCATAATCTGAGGTATTTGTCTCGTTTTCACATGGTTGTTGCAGATCTAGAAGAATCAAGACTAGCGTTGTGTAGAGGTGAAGCTTTGGCTTTTCGAATGCTCTCCATTATGCCTTGACCTAAACAAACTTGGCTTTGTCTCAACCCTTGGTTCCTTGGTTCAATGGCCAAACAATATGAGAGAGCCCTAACACCAACCAATGGTAACCACTGGCAAGGCCCAAGATGCTACAAAGCTTTGTTAGTGTCTTTTGGGTTGATGAACGCTGGATGACTTGGATCTTCACTAGATCCACATGCACACCATGTTCATCCACAATGTGCCCCAGATGTTGAATTCTTTGTGTGTCAAATAATCACTTCTTGAAGTTAACCTATAACTTGTGTTTCTCCAAGCTACTCAACACTCGTTGAATGTGCTTTAGATGCTCTTACTAGAGGATGTTGAAAATGAGGATGTAGTTTAAGTATAAAACCATGAAAGAATTGATGAATGGTCACGAAATAGTATTCATCATCCCCATGAACGTCGTTGGCACATTATTCAAGCTAAAGGTCAAAACCAACCACTTGAGTGACATTCTTTAAACTCGAAGATTGTCTTCCACACATAAGTTGGCTCGTTTGGCACCTAGGTTTACCCTGACTTAAGATCCATCGTGACTACTTGGAAAACACCAATTAGTGAAGGCTTTTAGTGTTCCAAGACTAGGAAAAATTCTAAAGAAAACCTCTGCTAATGAAAAATGGAGTTTTAGCAGATGTTCACTATAACCAAAAGTTAAAGGAAATTGAGGGTTTTAAGTAAGGTGTTTTTAATGTGCACTTGCACATTTTGGTATGAATTATATATTGGAAGGCATGAGTGCTCTATATATGATTGAGCATCCGTGCATATATATCCTTGTGCACCATGAAATTTAGGTAACGATAACGATAACGATAACAATAACGACAATGGTAACAATATTGTAGAATAGAACAATATTGAGGTTATACTTAGGAGCATTAATGCATTGATACATATATCGTGCACGGATGCATTTATTTAAATAAAACACCTTAGTGAACAACAATGATAAAGGCACAAAACATGTATAAAACACACCATTTTCTATGAATGAATACAACACATTGATAAAGTGTCAAATTTCTCCATTGTTATTTAATAATTTTTGGAAGTATGCAAAAATAATGTCTTTTTAAGCTAAAATTTCAATTATTGACTAGAAATTCATTTTTTTTTAATGATATTGATTTTTATATGTTAATGAATGTGTTTGGAAATAATTATTGTAGTAATATATTATATTGTTTAACCAAATATGCCATTCGATTACATAATAATGTAAATCATTTTACAATATCAAAGATTGCAATAGAATAATAAATAATTTTGATTATACACCAATAAGGGGCATTTTGCCATACAAAATGGGGCATTTTAAAAATCCATGATAATCAAAATGTTAACAAATGTGTTACAATTATTGTCAAACCATCGTTATACTAATTACTAGCATACCTTAAATACATATATAAAGATAAATAAATAATTTAAATATATATAAAGTGTTTGAATATATATCGTAAATATGTTTTAAAGGACAAATTTAAAAATATTTTTTATTTTTTATGTTTAAGATAATAAAATAAACTTATATTTGTCCCCGAGGTGTAGGACAGTCGGTGACGGAGTGTGTTGTTAAGTCACTTCGTGTTGAAAAGTCACTGGTTCGAAACCCGCAGGGACAAAAAATCCAACCATGTTAAGGGTTGGTGTGGCTCAGGCTGGGTGCGATCCCCAGATGATTTTGACAGCTTAGATGCCTCTGAGTCACAGTTTCTCAAGCCAAAGGTTAATCCCAATGCCAAAAAGGTCCAGACCAATTAACAAACAAAACAAAAAAAACTTATATTTCTTTTTTATGTTTTTATATAAATAAATTAAAATTATATATTTTTAATGTTTTTATATATAAAAATTAAATATTAAATATTGAAATAAATTGTAAAAATTTTCCTCATTTATTAACCTAAAATGTTTTATGTATTTTAAAAGCAAATAACTCGATTTACAAGTAACTCAAAGATTTGCATAAATTAAAATAATTAAATAATATAAAAATAAAATATTTCGATTAAGAAAAAATTTAAACTCTAAAAAAGATTTAAAACTTTATAAATTAGATATTTCTGGCAATTTTATATATCTCCAAAATCAAACCTTATATATATATATATATATATAATGAGACTAAATGGATAAAAAATGCAAGTTAAAAAATGACAATAAAACTAAACGCTAAAGTCATCGTAACGATTTGACAAGTGTTGATTTACCTTACATAAATAACAAATGGTATTATTGACTACAATAAGGATGCTTAGCATCAAACATGTTTGTTGGGCTAATCTTTTAGCTAGGATGGATCGACTACATAGAATTTCTCTTTTCGGGTATTCAAAATATCCCCAACCAGTGTAGTTTCTGTATTAATGATAAATGTAATTATAGGTAGGCCCTAACCCCAACCAATTTAGTTCCAGCCCGAGGTAGGACAGGGGGATCATTTGATATAACATGATAAACAAGTGAAATAGATTCATATCCTAAACATGAAATTGTCATACTAAATAATTGCGTAGAGTTGACTCGAAATCCCTCCATCGATGTGTATGGGTAGTTGGTTTGAACAAACACAAAAATGTGTTCATTGAATCCATCGACGACACAAAAACTAGGCAAACCAACGGATGAATCCGATTTGGTTGGGTTTTCGGCTAATATAAGCAAGCTCTTAACGAAGTTGATATTGTATTGTTACTATCCAGTGAGATATGTTGGGTGGGTGGCAATTCATTAGTGGGTATAATTCCACCCACATTGGCCATGACCCTGGTGATATAATAACATCGTCTATTCAAACAATAAAGGAACAATGTTTTCCATATTAAAATGACAAATTTAACTCATCCCAGTGGCTCTTAACCAAGCTTAGAATTTGAGGCACTAACTTCACAGAGTAAACTTTTTATTTGATTTTCCTGTTGGATCTTAACCAATCTTAGAATTTGAGGCGCTAACCTGGAAAAGTAATTTTTTTTTTCCCGATGTATTGAGGCACTAACTTGACAAAGTAAACTTTTTATTTTTATTTTATTTTTCAGATGTTGTACATTGTAGAGACCATATCCACCAGCCGACAGATTGCCTTGTAATACATGCTTTGAAATTTTAATATAACAAGATTGTCATGTAATACATGCTTTGAAATTTTAATATAAAAAGATTTTTAGATAACAATATTGGTTTGTAATACATGCTTTGAAATTTTAATATAACAAATTGGCCTTTCCTTTATATCACAAGATTGAATCGTTGTGATATAAATCTTGTGAAAAAGGAAATAATTGAAACAAAGGTGTCCATTTCTCAATTTGCCAGTGGTGTATCAGAGAAAACCATCTACAAAGCAGCAGTTGAACAAATTTTATGAAGATTGCTCCATTTTCTCAAGCCAAAGACATTCCAAGGGGTTATCAAGGCAGTGAATGAAAGAGTGTTAATTGTATTGGATGGGACTAGATGAGGCAGAGTGGATTTGGGCTTGTTTTAATTTTGACATATTTATTTTCAAATTGAATTTGACCATATGATCTCCAAATTTAATGAAATGTATCCATTAAAAAAACTTACTTGCGACATGCTCCAAAATTTCACCAAATGATTTTCAGATTTAATGACCTGTATCCATTAAAAAAAACTTAATTTTAACATGTTTATTTTTGTTGATGACTGCAGCTTCATGAGACATTCTCCAGGTCGTACTCCTCTGGACTGAGTTGAGATGATCTGTGAGAAAGCCTATGCGATAGGTGAGTTGTACTCCTTTGGACTGAGTTGAGATTACTTGTGTTGGTCTCTTGTTGTGCTCCTATCGACTGAGTTGAGATGACTTAAGATGGTCTCATGTCGTACTCCTGTGGGCTTAGTTGAGTTGACTTGAGATGGCTTTCCAGTTCGTACTCCTATGGATTTAGTTGAGTTGATTTGTTTGAGAGTGACGTCCCTTGTGGTTGAGCACATGTGGACTTGTCCCTAGTGGTAGAGCACTAGAGGAGCACTAGAGGATGTGTGTGAGACCCCTTGCTATATTGTCGAAGAGTAAGACTATTGTAAAACCCTAATTTGTATTGTGAAGGGTACAAGTCGGCCCCACTGTGTAAAGACAATTAATATTATGTGAAATATTAATTGTATTATTGAGTTGTACAAGTTGGCCCTTTTATGCCAATAGACACATCTATTTGATGAATTAGGCCATGTATTTATTAGTGAATGATCCCCATTGTGGATCATTCATCTCATTCACTCAACACATACTTGGAGAGCTGAAATTTGGTGCGCACTTCTCTTGCGCTATATTTCTTGGTCATAGAGCACCCTCTTGTGTGCGCTAGGGTTTTGTCTTGAGGGCCACCTTTGTTGGCACCCATATTTTCGGTGGAGAGGGTTTCTTCTATTGGCAATATAGTAAAGGGTTGTTGGGTTTTTCCCTTGTTTGAGAAGGGTTTTCCCAGGATAACTTCTTGTGTCTTGTGCATGGTTATTCTTTTTGTGATCTTGGTTTACTGCAACTATTGTATTGTTGCATTGTTTATGATTCAAGTTCATGCTAAATTGAAAATAAACTACATGTGCTTAAGCAACCATGTGAAAATTCAACAATTTTCACATTGAATTTCACGAAATCATCTCCAGATTTAATGAAATGTATCTATTAAAATAACTTACTTCTGACATGTTCATTTTCACATTGTTATTTGATCTTAATTTTTTCTCAAGGAGAATTTCATCAAAATTCAAGGAATTTTCTTTTTACTCGAGTCTTTTTCCACATTGGTCTATGATATTTGACATAGAGTAATGTGTGGTTTTCATCACATAGAGTTAGTTTAATAGCTAATAATATTGGTTTGTTTTTTTCCACATTCATGTATGGTATTGTCAATGAACATGTTGACATAAAGTAATATGTTCAATACACCACATAGAGTTAGAGAACACCATTGGTGAATTACTCTCATCTTTCTGTGAATGTTTTAAAAACCTTATCTTTTAGTTGTTTAATAATGTCAATTAGTGTTTTTAAAACCTTAATCTCTTAATTGTTTGTTAAAATAAATTAAAAGAAAATTTAAAAACAAGACAAAAGGATCACATGTACAAGCATGATACTATAATAAATTCAATACTATTTTATTTAAACACTCAAAACACAAATAAAGACGGGTAAAAAATAATGGCAATAGAGATTCATTGTGTAGGTGTACAACAAATGGGCTTTAAATCTGTAAGGATCCTTATGTTTCCTTATGCTTAAGCTCCAAATCTTGGTAGATGAACAATAGTAAGAATTATTGAGAGATTAATAATTGATGGATATATTAGGGGTTTTGGATAATTAGTTATGCTCACCACAGGTTTTTAGTTATATTATTGGTTAATAGTTGATGGATATATTAGGGGTTTTGGATGATTATTCTTACCACTATAGCCAACCTCATTTTGGCTTCCAATTATAGCTAGCCTCATTTTGGCTTCCACTTGAGATTCATGCCCTTGTTGGAAGCCAACATTTCATTTCACCCTATGTTGTAATGGAAAATTGAATCCTTTTAACTTAATTAAAACGATTTGTACACCTAAGAATTAATTGAATAATGTCTAGATGGGCATCAAATCTGTTACAAATTTTTCATTAATACATTCTTTGAAATTTAATATAACATTTTTTTTACTGGGGGAATCGACAACTTCCGGTTCTCGTACTTGCGTGACATGGGGTCAATACCCGTCCACTCCAATATAACCCCAGGTGCTTCACGTATCTTGCAAGAATGGAGCACAAGAAAATTGAGGTGAGAATTGAACTTGAAACCTCCTTTACACATTGCCTTCCATTTACACAACACTTGCCAATCGGTCTACACCCCTGCGGGCTAAATTTAATATAACATTTTTATTTTAAATCTGGTGATTAAATCTTGACGCATCAACTCACAACGTGTCCATTTACCCTCTGCTCATGAAGAGAGATCATCCCATGTCATCTATCATCTTACCTCCAACCTTAGCACATTTGTCTAAGGAAATATTTGGTGGAGATAAGGGACTCAACAAGGCACATAATCTGACTCGGGTTGGCGACTTCTGAAACAGGCGAGCAGATATCCATGGACCAACTCTTGATTATGGGTAGGAGATGGAGCAGGGGCATAAGAGATGCAATGATGGGGCCCGACTTTGCCTACACGAGGACTACGATGAAGACTCCAACTTCAACCACCAATATGGCTATGCATCATCACACGATTAAAAATACAAAAACAACCAAAGTAAAATGCGCATCACAATAAGTATTCTTGAAATATTATATATATTCTTGAAACATATGTTAGTTTTTTGTCATGCAACCAGTTTCAAGGAATGATACCCGCAACACTTGCAGAGTTAACCTTCCTCGACTCTTTAAACCTATCGAATAACAACCTGTTAGGGAGGATTTTGTATGAACCTCATTTGGACACATTTGGAGAAGCTTCATTCTTGGGTAATTCGAAGCTGTGCGGGCCTCCGCTTCAGAGGAACTGTGTCAAACATGCTTTAGAGGCATGTAGTGATGACGCACAGACTGTATATTGGTCGTAATCGTGGAAATCTTGGTGAATCGAACAAATTCTATTAAACCAGACAAATTTTATTAAACCAACAGACCAATAAAGCATAAATCGTCGAAATATCCTGAGAGACAAGAAGGGTCTTAATGAAATCGATGTCCAAAAACTCTTTTCCAAGTACCCCATCTTCTTACGGTCCTATTTCCAGGGCACTGCCAAGTCCAAGGTTGAATTCCTTGAGAGGATCGGCCTCACTAGTCAAAAATTGCTCAAAGCCCTCAATAGAAACCCTTGTTTTTTATTATCAAATGTTAGTCATACATTAGAACCAACAGTTTTTTTTTTTCTACAGTCCATGTTTGATCCTTATCTAGCAGTTGTAGTTTCGAACCCAAAATCTGATAAAATTGTCAGAAAAGTTGTTTCCAACCACAACCTAACTGCCTCTATCATATCTGAACACCCTAGGTTGGTGTTTTTTTTTGGGTTGTCATTTACAGGTATTGGAGTGAAGGGAAAGAAACATGGTCATGGATGATTTCAGTTGGGTCGATGGTGGCGAAGGTATTGGGATCTGGAGATTTGGAAGCGTATTGTCATTCTGAGCTCACTGTGTTGGAGACCATGAGAATGGAGGAGCGTGATGGGTACAACAATCTTCTGAAGCAATCTTCTACTACACTTGTGAATGTGTATAGTCGTGAGGGATTCCCATATTCACCGTGGAGAGTGAAGAAGCTCTTCATGGAGTCTCTCGTCTCTTAACAGGCGGTCGCTGCTCAAGCTGCCAAATTCTGATCTGCCAATGAGGCATGTTCATAATCCAGAAAACATTGTAAGGTGTTACTATTTTTATTTCAATGATTTTACTAGACCACTTTAGGCTATAACAAGCCCCTTCCTCGCTACTCCTACAACACTTGTAAAGTGTTCAATTTTAATCTCAGAAATTTCTAGTAAAATTATAACTCTTTCTTGGTTTCCTTTCTATATATATATATCTGCCAACTTTATGGGTTTTTCTCCTTTCTATATATATATATGCCAGTTTTATGGGTTGTAATTGTATTTATTGTTCAAGCCTCTATTAATTCCACCCTGCAAAACAACTATAATAGAAAAGAAAACATGGATCATTATCTCTCCATATATTCAAGCTCTTGTCCAACGATTTGTGAAGCATTATGTAAGCAGGTCACATCGCTATGGTTGTTTTTTTGTTGCAGGAGGACCTGCATGAAAAGTGTGAGCCAAGGGTTGAGTAGTGTTCCATCTCTTGCAATTATCCTTGTGCAGACAAGAGTCTAGGAAGTTTTGAGCAGCGGTCCACCTACAAGCATTCATCCTTGTGCCTACAAGTGTCCATCCTTGTGCGCACAAGAGTCCATGAAGTTCTACAAGTGTCCTTTGTGCATATAAGAGGCCAAGGAGTTTTCGCACAAGAGTCCAGCTAGTTCTCAAGCCAGGAGTTGAGTAGAGGTCCAACTCTTAGAAGCATCTTGTGAGCACAATAGCCCATGAATCCATTAAGTTGAGTCCATGGAGTTCTATAAATCAACAAGGCAGTGGGGTGAAAATTTCGAGGAGTTGGAGAAGAGAAAACGACACACAGTATAAGATTGGATAAATACAACCATTACAACCATTTGATAACGACCACATGCATGTGTTTCATTGGTGGTTGAAAGACGACGAAAAGTTCGAGATGAACCTCCCCTTAAAGAATGCCTTCGGCGTAATGACATGTCCACATTAAACAAAATGCTTGGTCTTTACACAAACATTTCACATATAAAACGTGTAACTTTCACTTATATTGATCAATATTCATCACTCAAACCATGGTCATTGATTGAATTACTAGTGTGTCTCATTTCTTCATCACTTGTGGGGGATATTGTATTTGAGCTATTTGGAATATTTTGTTGGTTAACTTGATTTTATTTGATTTTTTCATGTTCTATTTACGAACATATTGAAATACAATGTAATGAGTGTATATACTTTTATAGTATAATATGTGATTGTATAAATAAAAAAGTTGACCATAGCAACAAGTGATTCATAAACAATACACAATCTTTCAAAGTTGTGCTTCATGCATTGTTTCAACATATTATATGATCGCTTCATTGCATACTTTTTTTCCTACAAGTTTTATACACCATAACAAAGTATAGATATAATTAAAAAAAATTAGTTGTTATATTAATTATAAGATAAGAGAAGTAAAATAACATCTAGCTACTTACAAATTGTTCAATTAAATTTTGATTGTTCAACATATTTTCATGACTCATATGTAATACAATGGTAATTAAATGTTTGAACGACTCTTTTTTTTAAATTAGTACTTGATAGAAAATATCCATAAACAATGAGAAATTGTTTATTACATTGTCATCTTATCTTATGTGTTGAATGGATTCCATTTTGTTTTTTTAGCAACAACAAAACAATTAAAAATTAGTATTTCATGCAATAAAACTCTATTATATATATATAAACCAATGATTACATACATTTTATTCACATTGTTATTGGAATGTTTCATCTCATGATTTAATTATTCTTATTGAATTGACCATCTACTTGTACATTTTTTTGGACATTCTAATAAATATGTTTTGGATATCATTTTGTTTTATTTTTATTTTCAAAATATCTCTAAAAAAACAAAAAACACAATAACAATCAATTTTTTATTACAGAAAATATAACATAAATATCAATTTAATATTTTTTGGACTAATATATACATATTATAGAAAAACATGTTTAGTGATACTATTTTTTTTTGTTTGCTAGTTTGTCCGTGACTTGTGGAACACTTGGGGATCGCACCCGGCTTGATCCACACCAACCCTTAACATGGTTGGATTTTTGGTGTTCCTAGAGGTTTCGAACCAGTGACTTCACATCACAGAGTGCCTTAACAGAACACTCCATTACCGTCTATTCTACACCGCGGGGACTTAGTGATACCATTTTTAAATGATTATCTTGTGTTATTGTACATTTTTTCTATTACAAGTCTCATTACACATTGCTTTGAAAACATTTGTTATAGTTTAAATATAATGTGATCCTTGGATTCATTAAATAGATTTAGAACATTTATATGTTTTTTTCACTATGTTCCTTATAATTTTATAAAAAAAATTCTATATGGTACTGACTTTCTACACCTCTAGATGCTTTGATTTCCTTATCATCTATGTAATTTTTTGTTCTTATGAGGACCTTATGTTCCCTCACTATTGTACCCTACACAACTTTCATTATGTGAAATGGAATACTTGAAACATGTTATCTATTATTGTTAAAAAATACATAATTAGAAAAAAATAAAAAAATAAACTTCATGTCGATCTTGAATATTTAAAATATTTCCATAAAGTTTTTACATTCTTTTCTTTTCAGATTGCAAACAATCTTATCAAGTTTTTACTTGTATAATGCACGCAATCAATACATATCATTTAAACTTACAAATAATTTAAATATGTTATTTTTTATATTAAAGTTTCAAGTAATTTGTCATAACATGTTTTTTCATGTGTTGCTATAAGTCTTTTTCCATGATTTTTTTTATAAACGATTTTATATCAATAAAATCCCCGTTTAGTAAAATATATTAATCATGAAATATGTTTTACAAAGTAATTAAAGAATTTCAACCTAAAACTTTTTCTTGGGTTAGGTGGTACGCTTTGTATAGTAATGCATATATGTGCACTTTGATGTACAACTACACAAAACTATCACACACTAATACCTCTGCAAGTTTTCATGTCAAGTGGTGTGCTCTACAATGCTCAATGCACCAATGTGTATCTATTGTATAATGTGCATTGTGTAATTCATTTTTTCTAATTTCACATGGACAGGTTTTGGAATCCAAGGCAATGAAAGGCCCCAATGTATTAAAATATTATTTACACCAAAATAACCATCAAAACTAACAAATGTTCAAATCTCAAAAATATATACAATTGTGAAAAGAGTGAAGAGATTAGACCCTTATCGCCAAGGTTTGCAGTAACAAAAAACAATAGAAAAACAATAACAAAGCTAGAGTTTGCACTGTTGAAAGTAAATTTAGAACTTTTTATTTTGTTGAAATGAACTGTAATTGTAAATATAAATATGAATAATTTTTTTTGAGAATTTATAAATCATTTGAGTAAATTTGTTAAGATGAAGAGAATGAAGTTATATATTTGAAATTTCTTCTTTGCAAATTTATATGCAATCCATGATGACATTTTACAAATTTTGTTCTTCAAGAAATATATCCAGTATGATCTTTTCTTTGGTGAATGTCTCTTACAATCTAGCTTTTAGGACAACAATGGATTAAGGTTTCGTTTAATTCACTTTTACAAAATCAAAATCTTAGTGTTTTTTTTTGTACATTAATTATAAAACACATTCTTTGTTTTTAAAAAACTTTTTTTTGACGTGCAATTTGGCTGGTAGTTTTAAGTGCACCATTGCACTATAACATTGTAAATGCATTAAAGTAACAATGCTTGATGAAAATTTTGGAAGACATAATTTTTCCATTATAGGGACCCCACCCAGGTTCGAAACTCGTCTTAACTGCTTAGCATGGTTTGTGGGAACCTATGTTGGGATCAAACATATAGGGGCAATCTTTTTTACTCGACCCTGGGTCCCCTCGGTGACAATAGGCGAGTCTATCGATTCTCTTGGTTAAAAAAAAAGCACAGTTCTTGATGAAAATAGAAATGCAAGCCTCCACAAATAGATCTTTGTAAAGCTTTTATCGTAAGTATTTTTTTGGTGTGCAATAAAATCAAGCTCATCTATGCATCTAGTATACACAACTGTTCTAGTGTGCCTATGTAAACTAAAAGTTAGAATGTTACATATTTTCTAGATTTTCTTTTAAAAAATACAAAGACATTGATTACTTAAAAAACACCTTAAAAATTTGTTAAAATCTAGAATATTACATCTTTTCTAGACTTTCTTTTAAAAAATACAAAGACATTGATTATGGTTTTGACTCAAATGCATGGAGAAAAAGTGATAACATCAAAATGGTTGATTATTTAGATTTACCATTCCAAATTCATCAAGATCATCCTTTCCCTTTGTAGTAAGTCCATAGGTTAGTTATATTTTGAATATATGTTATCTTTGTGTGTGCATTTAAATAATTGTGCATTAAATTTTACAAAATCTTGTTTTGAGATCGAGTTCGAATGCACTTGATATTCCATTAGTACAAAAGTGTCACAACTCTTATCTAGAGCAAATTACCACAGATAGATGGTAGATAAAAATGGAGAATCACTTTACCCCGTCAACGATGACTTGCCATCTTCGAGTAATCATCCTGGACCAATGGTACTTCACCATGAACGTGATCTTTTTCTTGACACCTTAGTAGTAAGTGGATGTTCAAAACGTAAAAGGTTGAAGGTGAACCCTCGACATATATCATGGTCCCATTATGTTATGACCGACTACCCAAAGTTGTCAAATCTAGTACCTCCCACCGTGGTCAAGGATCCAATAGAGGATTGACAAGAGTCCACATAAGAACACTTCCATAGGATACTTTTTTGTAAATTTGAAAGTCAAATCAACTATGTTTTGTTCAAAATTGACCAATTCATCTTCTTATGTTGAGTCAACCAAATTTTTAGTGAGCCAAAGCATGATATCAATACTACCCAAAACATCTCTACTAGGAGATCCAAAAATTTGTATATGTTGAGAGCAACAATGTCAAAGTACACCAAGGTTGATTCAATTGTTGGATGACAAGGATGGTTTCTCTCTTCATGTCCATCTACAAAGTAAATACTAGACTTGTTACAATCATGCTTTATATGGTGTTTCGTCATTTTCCTTGTGTGTGCTTCATGTTGGGACTTAATTCACCTTTTGTGGTAATAATTACATGATTTCGAAGTCTAAAATATATGTTATAATTTTTGGGTTGTTTATCACTTCATATGTGTTCGTTTAATGAGTAGCACTTATGCCCTTATATGGTCATCTTTATAGTCCATCTAATTATTTGAATATTGTTAAATATAAACGTAACATTTTTGTTTGTAGTATCTGCAAAAATGGTTATGCTTCTAGAAACTTTTATAAGAACCTACTATATCGATGGTGATCAACACACTCATGGCAACAATTCAGGGTTCATAAATAGCTATAGTTGCTCAGTGGTTAGTGAAAATTGTTCATTTGAGGAACACTCCAATGACAAATAGTTCTCTCTGAAAATGAAGACATCCAGATTTGTTGTTGTGTATGCAATATGTAGCATGTCACTTGGTGATGGGTTGTTAATAAACTATAACTTTCATAGACCACCAACTATTCGTCAAAAGTAGTTTGCATTGGAACTACCTTTATACCTCCTTGTGGGGCATAAAAAAATATCATTGAGTAATGTTTTTTGGATTTTCAATGGAATTAATATAAATTTATTGCTTAATTCGACATATGTTTTCAATATAGTGGTTGGTGGCATGTGCATTGGACAAAAAAAATCCATGCTTTTAATAAATGTTTGATCTATTGTATAAACATATTAAATGCATTGTGCTCATTGATATCATTGATTCAATGCTCAATATTTCCACAATCAAATTCAAACAACGAAAGACATATTTACCATTGCACCCCCCCTACATTGTCAACTTAAAATAAGGTTGCAAAATGAACAAAATTTGGAGAGGAAGCATACCAAGCATAGTTGAATCAATTACTTATTCAATTCTCACTATATATTGAGTCACCAACTCATAACACCTACAATGACGTTGGTTCTTCATATGTTAGGGAGAAAATAATGATACAAAGGTTGGTATGAATGATTTCTTAAGGGATACCCATGCCTTAGAGGGAATGTCATTAAATGAATTCCAGAGAGATGGGCATGATGCTCATATTGCCAATATCTTCTTCGAAACATGAAATCTACTTCCACCGCCCCTCTCTTTGGACACAGGTCAAAGGTCTATTTAACTAGGGACAACAATATTACTACACAACTTAAAGGCAAGCCATGGTATGGCAGATATGTGTGTCTTGGCACAACTAAGGCAACTAACCATCAAGTGTCCCATATTTTAATGAATATTGTCACACAATTAACAATGAAAATGGATTTTATGCCTACTTAATGATTGTATGTTTAGACTACTTACAAATTGTAGGTTATTAAAAGATAAGGTATTTCCAAGTGATAATGTCCTCCCCAACAATTATGAATAGGTAAACGTATTGTTGAAAAGGTTGGGTATTGAATACATATCATTTCACATTTATTTGAATGATTGTATTTTTACAGAGGCAAATACATAGACAAATAGATATGTCTAGAGTATGGACATGACATGTAGAAATTTTAATACAAATTATGTATTGTCTGGATTCTCTTGATATAAAAATTATATGTCACTGTTAAATACAGAATCACTTCTACTAATATTCTTGCGGACTTTAAAACACGATCGCCAATTGCAATATCAAGAAGAAAGATCAATCGCACATAACACAGATGTTTTACCGGGAAAGAATAAAGCTAAAAACCTCACTATCGTATATTATGTATATCATGGATCATGAAACAATCTAATACAAAACTCTAATCCAAGAGCTCTCAGTACAATACAATCGTCTCACGCTGTCATACAAAAATCAGCAAATACATGTGTCAATTCTCTACCTCTAGACAACCTGCCTCCTCTGCGCAATCCCTGCAATGGAATACCTGCAAATGATTCGAAATGCTCTTGCCTAGGGTGCACATTGCTTATGGGCACATCCACTATGTGTGTGATTGCATGAGTGCACTTCACTCAAATAACAACTGATAGCCAAACTATCCCTTTCACTTGTTATCTCAACTGCGTCTCCACTGGATCTGACATGCATGTAGTTAACAATGATAAATCTTTAGTTGCATGTGAGATCACTGATTGTGAATTTATGAATAATTAATTCACTGAACTCTCACTAGTGTAAGTTCAGTTACAACTAGTACAACTGATCTTAACTCACTTAATTGAGTTAAACTACTTCACAACTCACATAACTACACTTATAACTCTGTTACAACTTCAAGTCACTTAGTTACAACTAATTCGACTTCCATGTCCCACCAGTCAACCTTTGAACTCAAATTTCCTATAGCTAACTGATTTTCCATTTCAGTTAACTATTTTCAAGTAATTATGAGATAATAGATTAATATTTATTGTCCAATTTATTTAAGGGAAAAATAAATTAGACACACATTTCTTGTTGACTTTTCAACATGACATGTATGGGAAAAAAAAATTAAATGGTAAGGGACATAGTCCTCCTTATACGATATTGAAGCACATCCTTGTAAGCCCAAGGATTCAAAGGATTGTTTGTTTACAAAGAATTTTCCATTGCAGGTGTTATGCTTCATAGAGAAGACTTGAGTCAAGTGTTATGTTGATCTTAGCAAATTCAATAACCATGAAGCATATAAAAGTTACATGGCTTGATAAATTCAAGGATGAAGGACAAAGCCTTTGATTGAACATAGTCATTGATGGAGTTAACATGTATTCCCTCCAACCAACTTAACTTTGTTTCGTTGGTGGTAGTGATCAATAAAAATACTCCCTATGGTTGTCCATGAAGAATGAACATCTTATGTTGGTTCTTATAGTTCATAGTAGAATAGAAGTGAAGAGAATGGATGTTTGTCTCTTACCATTAATCGATGAATTAAAATAATTGTGAGAAGGGATACATGTATACGATGCATCAAGACCCATTCCGACATAATAGAGATCTTTTACATTGTATGACATATATGCATACACCATGCACTATTATTTAAGACTAGGTGTTTTTATGGTAAGCATGTTGATTGATTTTTTTTATATCTGTTACTTTATTTGCATACTTAAATTGGTGCCACTTTCTTCTTTGGTGCCAACATATTCTATAAACAATAACATCATAGGTATTGTAACAAAATGGTATCACGGATGTAAACATTGTAGAACTTCAAGAGGCATTAATAATGCAAATTAATTTCATTATGGCATACTATCAATAAACTAATGAACAAATTGAAAGAATAAATTAGACATTAGAAGACATGTTGTGCATGTATGTAATGGGTCAATAGAATCATTGGGAAGAGGCTTTACCTCTTGTAGAATTTACATATAATAATAATGATCAAATATTGATTAAGATGGAACCATTTGATTTTTTGTATGGTAGAATGTATAGTACAACTCTTAGTTGGGATGGGATAAAGAACAAAGTTCTATTTGGACCAAAAATAATCTAAGAAATGGAAAAAACAAATGAAAATGATTGAAGGAAGGTTAAAAGAAGCGCAAGACAAACAAAAGAGTTATGTGGATGTGCATAGAGTTGATAGAGGTTACAAAGTTAGGGATAAGGTATTTTTACAAGTTAGACCACAAAAGAGCTCCATTAAATTTGGCAAAGGAACTGAGTTGTCGTCGTGGTATATGGGAACATTTAAAATTCTTGAAAGAAAGGTACTAGTTTCTTGTTGTCTTGCATTGTCATCATCATTAGATCGTATGCATGACGTTTTTCATGTATCCATTTTGAGTTATTATATTTTAGACCCTTCTCATGTTATTGGTTTGATTCATTTGCAAATGTTGGATGAGGGGGCTTTAACAACTAAACCAATTTGCATTTTGGAACAATGAACTCAACAATTTCGATGTCATTTGGTAAACCAAGTAAAGGTCCAATGGAATAATTATAGTCCCAATTCAACTACTTCGAGGAACACAATTGGAATGTGTTAGCAATTTCCATATTTATTTTAGAACTTTGAGATGAAGTTTCTTGAGGGGGGGTGTATGTAGTGCCCCATTTGTTTCAATTGAATTGACAGCTTGGACCTTATTATTTGAAGACATTTTGTTTACAAAATGACCCATTTTATTGACATGTGTTATGATGATGAAACCTAAACTTTTTAATTATTTTTTATTGATTTTAATTCACATAATGATAATTTTGAATTAGTTTTATTTCTGTGTTCATCATAAACATGAATAGATAAATTGTACAATGATTTGATATAATTGATGGTGTCAATTTACATGGTTATGATACATTATAATGAATGTATAGACATGTTTTAGATGCATTAATTTCAAATGCTACTGACGTTTTGTGTGATAACGAATCTATATGTGTATATTGACATCGGATTATGTCAATATCATTTGAAATTTGGATTGAGTTAGAATGTTAAGTTATGCCACATAATTAATGATATGTTTTAATTTATGATTATGGAACTATTAAATGCATTGATTTTAGTGTGTGCAAGCATAGATAATATGCTTGTTAATCAATCCACACATGGATAATGGGGTTGAATAGAAGTTGTACATGTTATCACTAGGAGAAGAGAAACAACATTCATGTTTCCACATACTAGCATTCATTTTCAATGCTTTGGTTTGAAAAGCTCAAGACATTTTCAATTTTCAATGGCATTTTTATTTCTCGTTGGCCATTAGTCTCTCAACAAGGCAGTGACAAGTTGAGTTAATGTGGTCTCAACAGTGGTTCCAATTCCCCCACCAAAGAAAGTTAGATGCTTGAAAGGCATGCCTAAACATGACACCCTTGGTACTTATTGAAAGGTAACTCTTAAAAGGGCGTGGAAAAGCATGGCATTTTTGGTATGAATTATAGTTATTATGTATACATGAAAAAAAGTTTGATTGTGCATTTTATTTAGTTTATGAAAAGTTAAAGCACATGGTTCATTGAAGCTTATACTATATTATTACTTATTTCATAAAAGAAGAAATATGATAGTTTATTTAAAAGCCATTAAAAAATAAATTCAAATTCAAATAGAAGTGTGGGAAAAGAAAAGTGGGCTCATGTGACATTAAAGAGAGTAGACAACTAACAAAAGTATTGACTACATGTGCATCCATTCAAATAAAAAAATAAGAGATCAAATGAATATTTAGAAGTAAAAACAATAAGTGTAGTAGTTGGATGAGGAATAATCACTATTTTATAATTTTAAATGAGSATTTACTTGTGGGTTTGTGCATGTGAATGACATATGGGTGGATGAAAAATAGGTAATTAATAAATTAAAAAATTACAGTTTTGCATGATATGGACAAGTGGCTTGAGTAAAAAATACTATAACAGAAGCATTGAGCTAGAGAGCTCACACACTTTTTGCTCCCTAATGTTGGATGGTTGTAATACTGAATTTTCTATTGGTGATTGTTGATGAGTTTAGTCTATTGGAGAATGTTATTGAGCTAGGGATTCCCCTTGAGACTTAAGAATTATACTCTCTTTTTTCTTTTGTTTTTTGTTACAACCCCATTGCATCTCGGGGGTCCTTGGAGAAGGAGGGTACCCTTTTTAATTGGTAGGGTGGTCAAGCAATGGACTATTTAACCATCGACAAATTGATGTGTGGAGAAATCCATACTCCTATTTCAAACATTCACAAGTTGAGAAAAATCACATATTCTTATGAATGAGTATATTATTTGTTGTCGATCTAATTGTTTGGATAACGAATAAATCCATCCATTATTTTATTTGATTGAAGTTGAGATAACTCCACAAAGATAATATCATGTCACCTGTGACTTATTACTTTGGAATCAGAAAAAAATATTGTGGAATTGACCTTGTCATTTTGGATAAATAATCAACTTTATAACATTACTCTCTTCAGTTATAATCATTGTATGATTAAGTATTGTGCCTTGTTGAACACATCAATACGTTTTAGTAGTTCAACCATAGATGTTCAAGCATTGTATTTAAAAATAATAATTGCAATTTCCATGAATCTATTTGAAGAACAAGGAGACCTGTGATTGATTCACACTCAAGCTCTCTGTTGTTATGTTAAAGATAACTGCATACTGAGAGACCTTTAAATCATAGCCTAGATATGATATGACTCAAGGTTTTCATGTGTCCCTGTAAAATACAACAAGAATCCTAAGTCGACAAGCTTCCAAATATGGTGTGACAGTTCTTTCTAGAATTGAACTCATATATCGAATCAACATTGAAGTTCTTAGAATTGTAAACTATAATCGCCAAGTGCGAGGAGAAATTTCACTGCCTCCTCTTCAATTTGTACAGTTGGGCGCAATAAATAGTTTTAAAGAATATTTAACTAATGATAAAAGTGCTCTTTGTAACCAACACTATATTACTATAATTGATTCTCAATTATCATTTAACACGTGCTATGTGCCTATATAATATTTGGAGTTTCTATAACTACTGGTGTTTTCATATCGTTTAATAATTGGATTAAACTAACAATTGACTCATTCTAAGTCTATTCAAAATATGAAAGAAATTCTTTGATTATATATATACAGACACCCAATTATATATGGGTGAGTGCACGAAGTTGGTGGCTAAAAAAGTGGCAAACGGGTCAGCAAGAACGTGCACTCGAATGCATGCACATTTTTAGGAATGTACATGTGTTCTTGATGTGATAGGTTCAAAAAACATTGAACCTCCACTCAACAAGCCACATTGGCATGTTCCCAAGAATGTGTGCGCGTTCCTGAGAAACACATGTACAAGAACGCGTGCATTCCAAAAAAAATTGAAATAAAAATAATGTGCACGCGCGTTCCTGTTAAC
>JASDQU010174002.1:8851-20957 GCA_032191745.1 Picea mariana | reverse complement strand
CGAGGGAGAAAGACCAACAAAGCGGGCAGAGAAAAGGAGGCGGCCTCCAACATTTCTTTAGGCTCTCAGAAAATGTTGGATCCCTTTTTTAAGGGGAAAATTTCATCCTCCTTGGTTTAATGCTCTGCTTCTGTCTCCTACTGTGCTCACAGTTTGTGAGAATCTATCCATGTATGCATTTTTTGTCACTTTCTCGAATTAACCCAAGAAGCAAATGGGATTGGACTCCCAAGACATTCACAAGAAGGTTGGCAGCACTGTTAGAGGTCACCAACCTTCTTCAGATTTGTAACTCTCTGACTCTGGCTTGCCAAAAAGCCGCTTAATACAAGCTAACCGTTCTCGTCAAAAAAAAAACATTGGTATCAAAGCAACTCTAATCTTGGCCATTGGCCACACTTTTTTAAACTTTGTCTAATTTGTATTTTAGACAAACCCTATATTATTAGATTTTCTCTGACCATCTGGTGATTTACCACAACTGTGTTTTGGCCATTCGACATCCATATTCCATTGAATAAAAACAAAGGCGATTTCACTGAAAATTTTTAAAGTCTAGTGAAGATAAATTATGTTGTTGCCTATATATAAAAATAAGAAAATAATCTACTATAAATTTTAAGAGTAGAACCAGAAAATTAGAAAGGTTGACATATTAAAATAATTAGCAAGGAGAAAGTAAATAAAATAAAAATGAAATGGTGGTACATTTCAGCCAGTCGTTGATTCTGACTTAATCACACACTGTCATCTGTGCAGTTAACAAGAAATTTATATTCAAACTAAATCTATCATACAAATCAAGTGACCCAGCCACTGTACTATCATATTTTATATGTTATTGTATAATTTAATTTAATCCATTGTACAATAAAATTAAATTTCCGTACGATCATAAAGATACACCAAGATTCCATACAATCATACATGTTGTCACCGTATAGATCTGCCATTACCGTCATAAAATCGTCGAGATATCGACGCGTAATCCATACACTGTTCCTACATCGTGCAACAAAATTAATTAAGAGAAACGTTTCCACCCATATTTATAAAGTCACGACCTTTAAGAGCTTGAGTCTAAAATTAATTAATGGTACTAAAAATCCTAACTAAAGATTGCTAAAGGGTTATTATAATACATATTATAATAACAAAAGTTATCCTAAGTGAAATTAATTATTAATTATTCTAAAGTGGTAAAGTGTACAATAGAGTGAAGTGTGAAAAATAAACAGAATTAAAAAAATACATTCAAAGTTCCTTAAAATACATATAATATACCAAGGAAGTCTTAAAAGAGAAGATACAAGTTAAAAAAGAAGATATAAAACTAAGGTGATTTATATATTATATATAATGTTTTGATTGATTAATATAAAGGGCAATTAAGAAGTGCACCATTTGTTATCGAAGAGGTTTATAAGCTTCATAAACAGTGAAGTATTGATTGTAAAATTTTAATGTAAAACAAAATGGAGTCTAGAAATGAGAATGGAAGATTTTCTTAAAATACATATAATATACCAAGGAAGTCTTAAAAGAGAAGATACAAGTTAAAAAAGAAGACATAAAACTAAGGTGATTTATATATTATATATAATGTTTTGATTGATTAATATAAAGGGTAATTAAGAAGTGCACCATTTGTTATCGAAGGGGTTTATAAGCTTCATAAACAGTGAAGTATTTATTGTAAAATTTTAATGTAAAACAAAATGGAGTCTAGAAATGAGAATGGAAGATTTTCTAACACTGTGAGAAAATTTGTTTCAATGCTATTGGGATTCAAAGGGACACTTGGAACAAAATATATTACTATCTCTATTTTTCTTACAATAAATTGTAATTATGTTAGTGTCGAATTTGCTAACCAATTGTTGAATCATGAGTTAAATATAAAGGATAAGATAAACTCGTGAAAAGAAAAATAACATGACATAAGTAATATAAAACTAAACATTGGAGATTATACACTTATATCACAATTCATTGTTACCTCCTTATTGTGTCATGATAGTGACATAGTTTTGGGTTCATCCCCTAGATGGAAACAATTGGGTCTTTTATCTAAAATATGAAGAAGAAGTTTTTGAACTTTTCCTATAAAAAGAAGAATATCACGTTAGAGGATGTTAAATTGGATTAAGATCAGTAACATCACAAGACCTTAAAAATATTTCAAATATTATCCTTCAAGATAATTAGAAGATAGTACAAAAGGTGAAAAAAGAATTTAACAAGGTTAATGCAGATAAAAACAAAGAAATTTCTCTCTTAAAAGATCACATTCAAAAACTACTTGCAGTTATCAAGAAGTCAAAGGATACAAAACAATGCATTTAGAAGTTGGAACAAGAGAATCAATATCTTGGGAAGAAATTATCAGAAAAAGAGGAAGAAAGTTCACACTTAAAATATCATAATTAAAACTTACTTATGCAAATCAAGAAGCTTAAAAATGATACAAAGTCACTGAAAAATAATTTATAACAACTTATTGAGAATGATACATTGAAATATTCAAATGTGGAAGTCCAAGTTGTGGGAAAATGAACAAATATAGATCCTGTTGCAACAAATATTGAAATTTTGGCTTTCGGTAGCTTAGGAGGAAAAAATTTATAGTGTTTAACTACTGAAAGTGCAGACTTTCGGTAGCTTAAACCTCAGGTTTCATATGCGCTTAGCTGTCGAAAGTGTAGATGTATTTTTACCCAGAAATCAAGTCACGAGGAGGCACGAAAAGAATGCAATAAACGACAATAAAATCGCTATAATAAGGTTTTACATAAATGCCACGTCACCATTTCGGGTTTTCGACAGTCAGGGGTTGGACCGACATAGAGATTTTGACCATTGCTTCATTTCCCCAAAACCCGAAACCCGAAATCCGGGTTTCGGGACTTTCGATGGCTTATTGCGCTCTGAAATCACACTATTAGATGCCGAAATCCAGGACTTTGGGTGGCTAAGATACCCATGTTTTCGGCGCGTTAGCCACCGAAATTGCAGGTTTTTTCCAGTGACAAAATTGCCTTAGAAAAACTCAATTTTCTCAGCCTTGGAGAGGTCGTTTTATGCATTCCAATAGTTGATCGGCATCTACATATCCTAATATTTCCATTGGTGTCTTCATAATTTTATTTGGAGCTTGGGAAGGTAGTCAAAAGTCCCCTGAAATATGAGGTTCGTTTTCAGAAATGTGGCGTTTTTTACTGTGCTGAGCCATCATTTTCAAATGATGATTCTGAGCGACTGGAGTATCATTTTGAGAAGCAGTCGGAGGGTTTTGTGCCTAATACATCAGAGATCAATAGCCTCCCTCAGTTTTCCTACAGGTGTCACAGATTGGGAGAATCGAATCCATCTTCGAGCCCTAATTTTTGGATCTCATATTTTCCTATTTTGACATATGTTTGTAAAATGAAGATCTGGGGCAAATGGAAATGGATCTCAGGGAACTGAGAGAGGTTTTTGCTCAGAACAAACAGATGCACAAAATCCTCTTTCAGTTTATACACAACTATCACTATTCGAGAGATACATAACCATAACCGTAGCCCCAATTTTCAGCAGTTTGGCCCATTTTCTATGACAGAAAGTTTATGAAATTGATGGTAACTATTGTTATCTTTTGGGAGGAAATTCAACCTCCTAGGGAGGATTTTGACCTCAATACCTACATGAGATACCTGCTCATTTCTAGAGGGATTTCTTTTGTAATTCAAATCGTTTTTCAGTTATTCGAAAGAGGGTAGAAGACTTATATTATTGTATCTTCTTGAAGAGGAAAAGGGGGGGAACAACCCGAGGGCCTTTTGGAGGCTGGGTTTGTAATGCATTCCTTTTCAGCAAATATAGAACAGAATTCCAAGAGATTCTATACCTTGTCACTGTCTAATTATGTTTTCTTCCTATGTTATTGTTTCTGAAGTTTTCATTACTTTTGTTTCTTCCTTCCATTCATTAATTCAGCTTGTAATGGTTACAATTCAATGATACTTTTGTTGTAGCTAATTTAAAGCATTCCTTAAAGTGCAGTTTTTCCTCTGTTTTGCTGTGAGTAGAACAAGACCTGCATCTTAATTGTTTTTCCTTATTTACAAGTTTTATTTGTTCATAGCTTTTCCTCTGTCTTGCTATGAGTGAGACAAGACTTGTATTCATATATTTGAAGTTTGGTGTTATTTCTTATATTGAAAGGAAGACTGGATTTATCAGAATTAAATACCTGGATTTTTCTTTCAGTTTTGTTCATCCCCTATCTTCTATCCATCCTCATGATTTTGAAATGAATTTAGCAGATGAGGTCATGCCTCTTTGTTTCTAATCTATAAATGAGTGAAAGGCATGTTTCAGACCTAGTTCTAGAAGCCTCCTTTGACTGATCAATCAACAAAATTTGTTTCATTTAAAACATGCTAAGGCTTGGATCTACTACAACCTAGAACCAACTCTTGAGACAACAGATCCAATCCACACCACAAATCAAGAAGGTGCAAAATCAGTTCAAGAAAATACTTTCTCATATGTTTAAGAACAAATGATGGGAATTCAAAGTATACTTACTAATAAAAATCCAACGATCAACAAGGAAACAATGAAGCATGAAGAAGAAATAATATCAAAAGTAAACCAAGAAAATGCTACAAGTACAATAAGAGAAAATCATGTTACAAGAACTCCTTATCAACATCCAAATCATAAGAGTAGATATCTTAACTAGTCAGAGTATCGATATCACTCAGGATGAAAACAATTGACTTATCTTTCGAAAAATATTGATACCTGTGCAATTAAGTCTCGTGATAACAATTCATCATGGAAGCGCAATGTTCTGCAAATGATTTAATTGGGATGGTCAAAACCTTTTACAGTTCGATAATTTTTCCCAAAACTAAAAGTTTCATATTGTTTCATATCATCAACTATGACAACTCCAAGAACAGATAATGATGCGAAGACATTACAAGCCAAAGAAAAAGACATCAAGCCCTTTTGTAAATATGATTTAAGGACAATGCATTTTAAAAGAGAAAGGAAAACGTAACAAATATAAATATAAATATGTATAAATATAAATATCCTTAAATAATAATTACCAAGTAATAATGAAAGGAAATGTCTCAAAGGACACGAATCTTAATGAAAGGGCACTCCTACTTAGGTATATATTTGGGCCCTCCTTGTAATCATCATATCACATTCATATTTTATCAATTATATTTATCCTTATGGATCTCTCTATTTTATCCTACATAAATTGGATATTTTTTTAGTTATCAAACAAGTTGTTTGTAACATTTTTCTCCTTGTCCACTTTTTTTTCCAAATTTTCTAGAAGGCATTCAATCTTTGCAACACTTCTTCTCTCTATTTTTCCGAAGATGACATCTTGACTTACAATAAATTATCCATTTTATACGAGACAATATCCCTTCTTTTCATTGGAATTTCCAATCAATATACATTTTAAACTTCATGATTCTAGTTCAGTGCTCTTTTCTTTGGCAACTAAAGCATAACACATTGAATCAAAATATCGAAGATGTTTAATTCTAGGTTTGTAACCATACCTTGCTTCATATGGTGTGATTCCATACAAATAAGTAGTGGGATTTATGTTCCTTAAGTAGAATGCAATATGTATTGCTTCAACCCAGTATGAGGGAATTAAACCCTTGAAATTTAACATAGGTCTCACCATTCCTAATAAAGTTCGATTCTTTCATTATGTTACTCCATTCTACTTTGGGGTGTATGAGTTCGTAAGTTTCCTTTTGATTCCCTTATCTCTACGATATTTTTGGAATTCATTGGAAGTGAATTCCCCTCCATTATCTGTCCCCAATGCATCAATATTTTCTATAGTTTCTTTTTCAACTAGGCGTAAAAAAATATTAAACTTTTCGAAGTTTCTGACTTATCTTACAAAAAATGTACCCAAGTCATACGACTAAAATAATAAATGAAAAGAAAAAAATATTTATATCCGCCTAGAGAATTCTCTAGAAGTTCACAAATGTCGTTGTGAACAAGTTACAAACATTTGTTTGCATGCCATGAACCTGCCGAAAATATCTCTCTATTTTGTTTCCCATAAATTCAAGCTTCACATATTTCATTCCCCTTCTTAAAAGTGGGAAGTCCTATAATCATTCCTTATTTTTGAAGTTGTGAGAGATTGCCAAAATTCAGATGTCCATATCTGACATGTCATAACCTTACAAGTGAAATATCTGAGCTAACAACTCTTGCACATTCTTACTTTCGAGGATTGACTTTCCCTTTCATCCTAAGAAGCTTGTCATCTTCGTATTTTATAATGATTTTCTTCAAATTTTGTTTTGTGGATTATATCTTCACCAACCCATATTCCATGATGATTTGATGTCCTTCTTGTTGAATCATCACTAAGGAAAACACATTATTTTTTATTGTAGGAACATACCAAACATTCGAGATCATTTTCTCTCTAATTCTAGGAAGAGAAACTTTCACAATACCTTTTCCACAAGGTGTATGTTTTGTATCATAAGCCAAGAAGATTGAACTTAATTGACATTCCTGAAATGTTCAGAAGAAGTCTCTTTGAAAATTCATGTGTTGAGTAGCCCATGTGTCTAGTATCCATGCATCTTCATATGCACTTCTAAATGAATAATTGGAGACCAAAAAAGAACTTGATTCTGAGTGTTCAAGTGCGGTGAATACATGTTAAAAATCATCATCCTCTTGATCATGGTCGTTAGCATTCTATCTTGAATTTTATTGTTTCTTAAAATTTGGTATTTTATTGATTGGAGTGTGATAATATTCTACATAACGACCAATCTTGTTGCAATGTCTACATAGAATTTGATTTAAGTGTGCCTCTACCATACTGATTACTATGATTTTGAGGTCTTTCTGATTGACTTCTTTTGAAGTTGTTTGAACCTCGTTGATAATTTGTATTTCCTCTTCCTTGACCATTTCCTCTTCCTCTTCCCTTTACTTCGTCCTTGACCTTGTCCCCTATATGTTGATTGATCTTGATTACCACATCCTATGTTACTGAATTGAGCTCCTCTTCCTCTTGAACCTTCAATTGAAGGTTTACTAGTACTTCCTTCTATAAAGAAGACATCTTCTCCAATTTATTTCTTCTTCCCAAAATGTTTATCATTTTGAGATAACAATTCACTCAATTGATCAAATGTTATCTTCTCTAATTGTTCGAGAAGTTTTTATAAGAATAAGACAATCTTGCAATTAAGATCATTGTCATCAAACTATCTTCTACTGCAGTAAATCATGCCTTAGATATATCATGTCTGATGTTCTTTAGCTTGGAAATATAATCAAGTACATCTCCACCTTTGGGCAATTTCTGTTGAACCAAATTTAATTAAATATCAACCCTTTTTTTTTTAGGTTGAGTGTCAAATAAATCATCGAAATTTTTCCATGTAGACCATGCATTAGATGCATTTTCAATGTGAACACGTATCTCTTCATTTATGGAGGATTTAATCAATTCTAAATCATTTTCATCCTTCAGTTCACATTTAGTTAGTGGTCCTATGCCACATGGGTTTATTTGGTTTTACATCGCCATTGCACATGTATTTCCATAGTTCATTGTAAATTAAAGTGATTTCCATATGTCGTTTCCATGATTTGTAATTTTTTGATCCATTGAGTTTATCGGACTCAAAAAACAAATATATAAGTTTGGACATTGTGAATGGTTTTCTTGAAGAGAACTTAATGTGCCAAAAAGAAAGAAGTAAATTACGCACCACACAAAAATCAAGAAGAAAGAGACAACACACATTGTGTCTCAAGAAAGGAGGGTCTTGGCCTTGACCCTCATATAGTCGCTTGAAAAAAGAGTGATTAAGATTTGTACTTGGTTCTAATCAACTCTAAAATAAATTGTATTACAATTTCACTTAAAATTTTCAAAATTTGACGCTTTACCCCCACTTTATTTCTTCATAATAATAGAAGAAATAAAATTAATTTTATTTACCAAATATGCCAATTAATTTTTTTTTTGTTTTGTTTTAGTTTGGCATACAAACCCCTCTCTCTTTATATATAACCTGAGCTATGGAGTCTTTACACCTAAAAAATCTAGAAAACACTGGATCTTTTGAACTTTTTCTAGAATCTGCAATTATGAATTGAAACTTGTGTTGGATATCATGCAACAGAAGCAAGCAAGAAATTGTGAGAAAGTTGGAGATCAACGTACTAGAGATCGTCGGAGAAGAATGATGCATTGGGTGAAACATTGGAGATGGTGGTGCTGAAAAAACATTGCAAACTCTCATTGGTTTATCACTGCAAATGTCTTAGAGACAGAATCACTACAAAGTAGTTACAAATTATATTCGTTGCAGATTAAATATGGAACTAGAATTGGAATTGGAATTTTTAATCAAATATTTATATCGCAAGAGGGAGAGTGGAGTCCTTCACCTCTGCTATCAATCGAATATATGTAGTCAAAAAATAAATTAAGGATAATATAATTGATTTTTGTGTCATTAAAAAGGAAATACCCACGATCCATGTTGCATACATAAAATGCCTGTTCTGTTTCCTAAAATATAAAGATATGAAGAATGTATTTAAAGATTTCTTGCACCTTCAAATAAAATGGAATGGCACTCGTTCTGTGCATTTGGAAAAAGGGTCAGAGCCAGAGGACATTGCAATTGATTATAAAAATTGGAACCTGTAGTACCTATTCATCAGAGTAATTTGAAAATAAGTATGCATCTCTGAATCACTATCCAATTTTCAAAAATGATATACAAGAATTTAATCACTACAAATTAAATCCATAGAAAAATCTCTGCAAAAATGGAGGAAGTTTCAGAGGTGAGATCTGTCAAGATTCTCTGACTATTTCCAATGGTAGTTTGTTGTCGAATATTTACGGTTTTTTTCTACCCAAGAAGTCTAGTGTTCAAATCAAAGTCAAAATTGACACGACAATGGACAAAAATTTAAATGAAAGGAGGCTATAAAAAGAGCAGTCATGTAAGGTTACTAAGTATACAAGAGTACCCTCTGAGGAGGAAATCCAATTAAACTTAAACATAAAATACTTGCATATTTGTGCAATAATATTTAGATCTAAACCTTGCAATAGATATACAACAATCTAGATAAAAATAAAAAATAAAAATAGTTTCCTTAATAGAAACATTGAACAACTGACATACCATACAACCATTGAACAATGAGATGGAGTTTTCAAAGAGCTTTCAATGGTGGAATCTCCTCTTCACAATTCACGTCACCATGATCTGATACCACAACGATGGAAAAGGTATCCTCAGACACACAAATTGTATTAATTAAGGAAAATAAATTACATGATTAGTGCAAGATCTTACAATCTCAACATTACTCTCAAAGGAGAAAATGAGAGCTTAAATAAGATCATCATAGTAATTCTAAACTGATTTTTGTTATGGATATTTTGTCACATAATCATGTGAGTATGAGAAGTGTTCATGTACATTAAATAAATATTCTAACAATTTCCTATTTTGTTGCTTCTAAGAAGCGACTATTTTCTAAACTTATTATCTATATTAAAAAAAATCATTCTAGAAAATCATGAGTATAATAAAATAATATTATACTAAGTACTTTAGGATCATAATATATAACAGGGGATGTAAACTTAGTGAAGGATAAAGTAAAATTATCAAATGAATTTGACCTCAACCAGGGACAAATTAAAACACTCAAGGGGATGTGAAATCAGCCTAGGAAAATATAAAACATCCTAGGAAAGATAAAATTCACCCAACAATAATCTGGAATCAATCTAAGTGTGTATGAAGGCATGGCCAACAAACACAGTTTATCTCAAGGAGTGAAGCGGTGACTTGAAACTAAGTGAAAAACTTCAATAGCCATTAAGACCGATTTAGCAACTCCCATTTTATTTGCAAAATCTATGAAATGAAAAACATTGGTTTCACATCTTTGAAATCATCCAAAAATGGAGGATAGAGAGTTGTTGGGATAGGTATTGGCCATCAAAACATTGCAATATGAAGGAAACTGAGATCTAAGATTATAAATAATACACATCTACTAAAATACTACAAAGAACCCATTAAAATATAAACACCAACTTCAATAAACCACAAATACCAATTAACATAGTAACACACTCAACACACAAACCAAAACCAATTCACATGGAAACATTATTAATCCTAGAAACCCAAATGGAAAAACCAACTTTGAATGGGGCTCAATGTTTCATTCTGACAATCTCTGGTTACAATGCTTTCATGGATCTTTATCCATATTCCTCTCCTTGGCCAAAATCCCCAAAGAGAATGAAATTCCATTAGGAAATAGGGAGAACATAGGTAATGGGAAGGCCAAAAAACTAACCTTTCATTCAATGTTCTTCAACCTATTTTCTCCTATATTTATTTTTCTTTTCATTTAATTCACATTTAATTCTCTCTTTCATTTTCATCTTATTCAACATTTACATTACATTTATTTACATATTTTTATAACCTTATTACTTGCAAAATTAACTTGTAGGTACTGAGCCTTACACTCATTCATCGGTTTGTTCCATTTTAGATCACACCTCCCCATTGAGAGGATTTTAGGTCTCCAAAATCTTGAAAGAAACCACTATGAATCAATGTACTTATGTTCACTTCTCTGGAATGTGGCTCTAATTTTGAATCTTGGCTACAACTCTAAATATAGCTCTAGCTCTAGCTCGTGGCTCTAGTCCCTAGTTATGGCTCTAGCTCTGGTTGTTGGATTTCCTATTCCCAAAATGAAAAGGTATACTCATCAGCTCTCAAATATAAGAAATCTCCTTATATGAACTATGTATTCAACATCCATTCTCATATCCTTCTCAGTCTTCTAGATAGTCCATCTTGGAAATCATGAAGCCAAGTCAGATGTTGGTCTATGTTACCTCAGCTAGATATTCCATCACAAATTAGTCCCTCAAAAGGAAGTGCGGCTTACCTTCTCTTGCTAATATTAGTTTCTTTATAGAATGGGAACAACTCTATGGATCCTACACATTCTTGAAATAACATCATGGTGTTCTCAAGAGCTCCTCCCTCCAAGGTCATTGACCCAAGTGCATCAATCTTTGGCACATCTTTAAGAATGATAACTTCTTTCGAAATATTGTAGGTATAAAATGGAATGTGGTTTCTGTAAGTTTTAAACCTGTGAAGTAAATAAATGAATATAGGTTCATAATAAAAATAGAAATTAATCAATGGCTCATACACATAGTACACAAAGATTTACACCAGAAACCCTTAACCATGAGAAAACCAGTCTTCCTTGGTGTCGCACCTTTCAACTCTTCATCATATTAATTTCACCATTCACCATACAATACATAAAATGTTTTAGGTATTCCGTAGCTACCAAAACCCTAATCCCTTAATCCAAGATTAATTTAGAAAACTTCTAAAAATAACAAAATCCGCTAAAAATAGCAAAAAATCGCCCAAAAAAAAAATTGGGATCGTCAGATGCAGTTGTCGAATCTGACATGCCCCCACACACACATGCAAAGAATATAACACATACCCAACATTCTCTCACTTGTTTTTTTCATTGCATACAGGGGTTCACAGGATTATATAGTCAACAATCCAGGGCAACAATGCCCATTGTTACTCTACACCAGGAGAAATTTTCTATGCTCATAGACTTTGTCAACAAATCTGCAACATTCTTAAAAGTGTCAACCTTTTCCAGCAACACCTTCCTTTTCTTCAACCATGTCTCTCACAAATTGATATTGAACATCAATATGATTTGTCTTCGAATGATAAGCCGGGTTCTTTTTCAGGAAGATTGCACTCTGACTATCACAATCTAATCTCACTGCTTGTTGTACCAACCCAATGCCCGAACACAATATCTGTAACCATACTTATTCCTTTCTTGCATGAGTGGCTTCCATGTATTCAACTTCTGTAGTTGAGAGTGCCACTGCAACCTACCTTTTTCTCATCCAACTAATTGCTCCTCCAAATAGGTTAAACACATACCCACTTGTAGATCTTTTGCGATCCAAATCTCC
>JASDQU010174001.1:10314-20795 GCA_032191745.1 Picea mariana | reverse complement strand
AGCATCTCAATAGCTTGTCAGAGCATGTCCAATTCACTCTAGAGGTTGAGGAAAATAGGGCCATCCCTTTCCTTGATGTCCTTGTGACTAAGAAACTATTCGTTGAACATCACATGTATGGAAGAAGACGCACACAGAACAATATTTACTCTTAGAGTCCCATCATCACTTGTTAGAGAAGGTAGGGGTTCTTAACATGCTCAATGCTCGTGCATTGAGAATCTCCAACGATCAGCCCTTGGATGAGGATAAGGAGCACCTTAAAAGTGCCTTCAAAGATAATGGGTACAAAGACTGGCAAATTAATAAGGCCTTATAAAGGGCATGTCAACACCCAAAGAATCACAAATCGAATGATTGGGAATCCAAACATAAGGTCTTCCTTATATTCAAGGGACAACTGACAAGATTGCTAGGATTTTGAAGAAGAAAAAAATTAAGGGGACTCTCTTTCCTCCTAATGTAGAAAATCAGTGATATAAGTAAACCCAATATCACCCACTTTGTAAAAAAACTTGATTTCAGACTTTAATGAAAATAACCCATTTTACTGTTAAACTTCATAAGCTGAAACACACATTACTAAGCACTGTTGCAGTGGAAAAATAACAATGAACAGCAAACACACATCCATGAAATACTCAGAAATTTAGGCAATGCCAGGGAAAACCCAATGAGAGAGAGATCTTTTATTAGCTTTAGGAAAGTTGTATCAGCAGCAAAATAACAAAACCTAGCAGAAGAAAACCACTTACAGCCACAACACTGCCCCACAAAATGCTGTCTAGAAAAACATGCTTAGTGAGCTGTACAACCTGTATGGCCCAGCTGTACCAGCACACAGGAAAATGTGCCAAATTTGTACTGTATGAACAGCAGCCTAAAAAATCCCCCAACAACAAAGAAAAATACCAGCAGGTGCCTCGGTTTGCATGCAGCAAATCTGTCTCAAAAACAATGCCTCTTTCCTCTTCTGTACGGACTGTACAGATCCGTACAGTATGGCCTCCAAAACAGAAAAAATCTCCAACACAATTACACAGCAAAATGTCTTGGGATTTGTGCCCTTTCTTCTTGGGAAATGTGTCCAGTTTCTACCCTTTCCTCTTCAAGCTATCTTTCTCTCTCTCAATCTTCTTCCTCTCTTCTTCTTGTCTTGCACACTACCCTAGGTATTCTCTTATAATCTGAAAGTGACCCTTCACCTTCTCCATCCCTAAATCCAATGGCCAAGATCTAATCTTGCCTTTACAAGATCAAGGGACATGATTCATTCCCTCCAAAATAAATCTCTTAAATTATTAAAGTACAAAAAACACTTTATGACCTAAGTGCATTTTAAGTCATAAAGTCACTTTAATAATATAATAAAAAGATACATTACAAAAAGTCACTTTAATAAAAGATCCACAACTTTATAAAAACCCATTTACAAAGTCAAGTGCCTAGAAGTATAAACATAAGGTTACATACGCATACAAGACAAAACATGCGGAGTACCTCCCGAGCTACAAAAGCTAACACTCCCTCTTAGCGAGGGAAGTACTTGCTCCCATCATCATCATCATCCGGTCCCATCACATTCACAGTAGGAGCTCCCTTTGAACTTGGAGCCATCCTCAACACCTGCACAAAACTTGAGCTAGAAGATATCCTATTGACAGCTATTCTGAAGCCTGAGCTCCTAGGAGAATCCATTCCACCCTAAGCATCGATTCGATCACACCAGCTGAGCCTCCTGCTGGTGCTCAGAAGAGGCTCCCTCTCTTCTCTCGAAATGCAAGACTGAATCCTTGGGCCCACCATACTCTTAGGAGCCTTCTACTCCTCATCCTGTTGATGATTACAGCTTCATGAGACATCCTCCAAGACACAGACTTAGTAAGTCGGCTTGTGAGAGAGCCCATGAGTTGGGTGTGTCCATGAGATGGTGTGTCGTTCATCTCTGAGACTGAGATGGAACGTTGTGTGCCCCTATGTGGGGTGAGGATGCCCATGAGATGGGTGTGTCGTTTGAGATGAAACGATGTGTACCCCTGTGAGGGGTGAAGGTGCCCATGTGATATTAGAGTGGGAGCATGAGTCAACTCTCCACGTGGGATAGTCAAGACCAAGTAGAAGGCACATTAAGTAAGGAGAAATAGAGGGTTTGCGCACTAGCTTACTTGAAGTATGCGCATGGGAATGTAAGAGACTAGGAACAAAACTAGCGCATAAAAGGATGGATGATGGGGTTAAGTGCATGATATGGCGAGGTGAGGGAGTTAGTGCATGAAGGACGGCGAGTGGGATCACCCATGGAGTTGACGTGAAAGAGGGGATAATGCACATGTATTTTAGGTGGCTTACGTGGAAGGAACGAGGAGTAAGGGAGATGTAAGAGTGGAGCAAGGGACCTGTTATCGCACAATCTATACTTGCCCAAAGCCTAAAGGCAAGTAGGCCTAGATTGACGTAACACAGAGGTGGTCCTATCACTGTCAGCCCAATAGGATACCTCTTTCTATTTAGGAGGAGAAGAAACTCTCTCCAAGGGAGATGTCCCAAGACCTAGTTGGTTGATGAAGGGTAAAAAGAGAAGGTAAAACCCACCCCTCTCTCTAGGTCACTCAAGGAAAGAAATCACTTGGTAAAGTTTAAGGGGGCAAAAGGAAAAATAAATGAATGGTACCTGCCCTTTACCAATGAAACAACAAACGTTAGCAATAAGCAATGATATCAATGTTTCAAATCAGTGACTTCAAGATATAAATATGCTACTTAAAGACTCTTCTGTATAGAGAAAGATAGATTTTATAGCAGCAACGTGTCCAAAAATTGCAAGTTGTGATGACAAAAAGGATATAAAGACTTTGCAAATTTGATAGTACCTTGTCACTCGCAATTTCAATATTTAAAACAAGTCAATAAGTGACTTCCATAGTCTGTCAAAACACTTGTAACAACAGTAAAATAATAATTATGACAGCAGCAAAACCACTTCAGAAAAGTATTTTGTTTAGGCAACTAGACAAACACTCTAGTATATATTGATAGTAATTTGCCAAATACAAATGCTGGGTGGTTGTATGGACAGTTTGAGGGCTGTTAAGGGGCTGCAATGATGGCTGTAACAGTAGTTGCAACAGCAGCAACAGCCTTCGACAACTTCAGAATTTTGCTCTTAAAACAATAGCAAAGGGAAGGGTAGAGCCTTGGGATGATAGCACCTAGGCTAGTGCAAATTTCTGGGTTAGTTTTAGAGGTTAGTATGCTGACTAGGGATTCTAAATAAAGGCTGTAGCAGCAATTATAGAAGCAACAATATGGCTATTAGTGTTAGTGAGAGTTTCATGAAGATAGTTTGAAGGTTTGTTTGATCTCATTCATCCACAAGAGTATAGAAATCAGTGCCTTTTAGGGGGTTTATGGAGTCAATAATAGTAAGTTGTAACAATATCACTTGGGAAATAAAATAATGATAATGCTTATCTAAGGGAAGAGGTAGATGCAAGAGGTGTTGGCACTTCAAGGCCTCAAGCATCTAAATCTTTAAGGGAGGTTTTGCTAGAGAGTAGGCACTTCTAGGCCCTAGTGTACCTTCCTTCCTTAGCTTTTTGAAAGACAATTAATTGATGATTTAGAATGAGATTACTAGAGAGCTAGCACTTTAGGGATCTAATAATTACTCAAAAAATGTAAAATTGACAAGATCAAGCTAGTAGAAGAGTTATAGGGAGAAAGAAGCATTTGTTGTTTCTCCCCTAGGGTTTAAACAAACAATTTCATAATCTTAGACATGAAACAAGTAAATTTACCAAAAACATCCATAGCATGAATAAAAATGCAGATTTTCCACTTACTTTACCAAGAATACCATTCCACCATGAATAATCAAGTCAAACCCTAGTTGAAGACCATTCCACCATGAAAAATGCCAAAATACACCACCATAAAGGTCTCCCAAGAGATGCGCACTAGTTATTTCAGCCAATAATCCTTAAAGAGGGAGAAAATTTCAGACCACCACTTGTGTGTGATGAGTTCGCCTAAAAACGAATATCACTTTATGTCTATTTATACCAAAATTATGACCTTAAATTATTTTAGGTCAAAATGTCAGGGCCGACCTGGCCAGTTTACTCAAAAATTACATTTTTACCAAAATAAATTCAATTTGCATCTAAATAGGCCTCCAAAGGTGACATCATGACGTTGAGCCTCAAGTGTGGGATGCTGGGCAAAGGAGATGAAATGTTGGGTCTCCAGAGGCCTAAAATTTTCCCACACGTGCCAATAGCCTCATGAATGCCTCCAAGGTGACAAACCCACCTGACAAGTGACGTCTAGGGCTACAGAGGTGATGTCCAAGGCCTCCCAAGGCCAACGTTCAGGTGGGAGGAGCATAAGACCTTAGGTCTAGGTCTTCCACAGTGCTCCAAAAGGCAAGGTCCTTCCTTCATCTGGTGCAAACCTTCAATCTCTTCTTACACCTGGCTGGCGTTTCAACATCCATCTGTGGGCTTTGAGCCCCCATGAAGCTCTGAGCTAATCATTCCCTCATGTGTACCTGTCCACCGAGCAAGGTCTTGCAGAAACAACAAGTACGCTCTTCAGGGGTTCATAAGTCACAAGGATCATATCATGCAAATCACATCTAATAATTAAATTACTCGAACATGTGCATCAAACCCCCCTTAACCCCAAACAAATGCTCAAAGACGTTATGCAATTTGACAAGTCAGTTTTGGAGAGGGTCTCAGGGTGTCCTATTGGGCTAACCTCTCTTAAGCTTCGGGTGTTTCCCAGGTGGAGTCTAGTCCAAGTCATGTAAGTGTATGAGGTGGCACGGGGTAAATATTTGGGCATGGGGTGCATCTGTTAACAGGGAAATGTAGAGTCTTACCTATGGGTGCCTTTGTGGAGGGTGAGCTGCACCTTGTCATGGATGCAATTGTTTCCTAGCCCATTCATTGCCATTTATTCTTAGCTTTATTTCTTTTGATCTTTTGTTCTTGTGCTTCAAGGGAAAAGTTGAGGGCCACTATCCTTGCTTGATGACTAGAGGTGACAGCGTTATCCACAAACATTTCACGGAAATGAGAAGGATGGCTCGTAATGAGACCCTCTTTCTCTTGGTTATACCACCAAGAGCCACTACCCTGGTTTGGTGATCAGATAGGTGGTAATTTCATACCGCTACATGCCTATGGTCATAATAGGCCGACTCGTGATGAGACCTCCTATCCATCAACTAGTACCTTGAGTGTTCATGTTATCTTGTGGGTCCCCTTTTCTTACTAAGAAGCTTTTCATTGTTTTCTCAGGGATCTCTGGGCAAAGCATCTTGAAGGTTTCAAAATTGCCTTTTAACTCTTTCTAGCTAGTTTTACCCTCTAGGCCTTTAGCTCCTTATTCCCACGACGTAAGGTACAACCCTTCCTAGTGTAGCCGATCCCAATGCCCAAAAGGGAAAGGGGAGATGGAAGGAATAAAGATGGAAAGTGGTAAGTATGGAGGGAATGGACGATGACTCTTCAAAGATCCACCCAGTAGCAACCCATCCTAAAGGGAAATCAACTTACTAGGGCACTGTGTCACCCTTCCAGGTTTGAACGAGGAAAATAACATAATTTCCAAGCAAACGTCATGAAATGAATAAGGATTCAATACAACATGTTCAAGTGCTTCAAAAATCAGAGTGATACATACCATGATATTCGAACTCTTTACCTCGTGGAGCAAGACTCACTTCTACTTTAGGACCAAGTTGGTGTGATGGATACTGCTACTGGTGATATGTGGATTGCATTGAAGAAAAGAGGGGCCCTCCGGGGCCATGCTTAAGTTGTCTAGCTCTCGATACCCCATGTCTAGGACCTGTGGGCCTCGAGACATGATCTCGTTAGTTATCTCTAGGCTAGGGCATACCAGGACCTACACTCAAGTGTAAGAGATAGTGATGTGAGCGAAGGATGTGGTGGACAAAATACAATGCATGTGAGGTAGATGCGCGAGGTAGATGACATAGAGAGAGTAAGAGTGGAGTAAGGGGGTGAAGTGAGTGATGATGTAAGGGGGTTTCACATGGCTCAAAAAGGAAGCCATGCTATATTAAGTCATGTGCTTTATTAAAAAGGAGTGAGATACGTTATACTTAAAAGGAGGTGTGTATGTTTTAAAGGGGGGACAAACTCTTTTTTAATAAAGTACATGCATATGTGGGTTTGTAGGTATGTATAAAAGGAAGGGGGTTAGGATATGCTTTAATTAATTAATTAATAAAAAAGGGGACACTTTAATTTAATTAAAGTGATATGCATTGCATGTGGGAAAGATGAATGAGAGTAGAGTTAGGATAGAGGTGAGTGAGGGTAGAGTTAGGATAAAGGTGAGTGAGGTATTAGACTGGAAAGGGGAAAATAATACATATAGAATTAGGGAGATGGATAAAGGAGATGCGCTTAGTTAAAATAGGAATGCATGCGCCATAGGGATTTAATGTGCATCAATGAATAATTAACTTTTAATGGACTTTCAATGCATGGAAAGTGGTGGTTGAAGGGAAATTATCAATGATGAAGCCTTAATTAGCTCAATCATGCCCAAGTTGACTTGCCACCTCATCCATTTGCCCTCCATTTAATCAATTAACTCATTTAACGTTTTTTTCCTTGGGAAGTGCGCCCCTCCGGAATTAATGCCACGTCGATGCCACATGTCACACTGATACATTGCCAAATGTTGGAAACTGACCCTGCCACTGGTCACCTTTAGAGCCAACCACCCTTCTGCTATAAATAGAAACTACTAAAATAGGGTGCGGCTCCTAAAATCTAGGAAACTGTCAAAAGCATCCAGGATGACTAGGAGAACACTACCATGTGTCATGCATCTAAAAATAGACATTTCTAAAAATAGAATGTGCTTGCATGTCAATGATATTATACTCATCATATTCGATTTTCCAAGAGGATTCCAAATATGCGGTCAAAATAGACATGTGAGCCCCGGTGCTCCACTTGCTTAAAATATACATATCATGCATGTCACCCGAAAAAGTGTCCAAAAGGCTCAGAAGGTCTTAGGGATCAATACCGCACACTCAAAATCTCAATATGAGGCTTGAAGCTCAACCTGCTAAAAATAGAAAGTTCTTGCATGTCACCAGACAAAATGATGTCAAGCTCATAATCATGCAAGGACCAACCTTCTATGCTCAAAACTGCTCAAAATTGTCAACTGAGTCTCTCAATCATTGTCTCCTAAAAAGTAGGGGCACCTATTGTATATAGACAAATCTCTCCTATGTATGGGGAACCAAGCTAGCTCTAACTCTGAAACAAAACAACCACGTAACCGATCATGTACCTGTCTCTGATGGGAACCAACCTCTAACTCAACACAAGTGCTAAACTCTGGGAGAATCTTAGAATTCCAGCCAAAATAGTGCATGTTGGCTCTTAACCCTCAAGATTTTCAAGGGTGAAAATCTAGGGGTTAATAGGTGCTCAATCCAAGTAAGGATAAAAGAGCATTTTAACACAATCATAGCTGTTCATTGGCTCTCGTTGAGCATTTATTTACAACCAAGCATCACATCTTCCTGGAGGGCACTCAGGACATTGCCTAGATTGATCATTTCTAAAAAACGTGCATCAGGGAAGCTATGGAAATTTAGAAGGAGCTTGGTCACTTGAACATAGATGATTACCTATTTTATGGAGTCAAAGCAATGACAAGCAAAGGAGGTAGGTGGTGAAAGTAAGTGGGGAATTGTAATTGATAATAAAATTAAAACTAATCTAGGGTAGGATTAACCTTTCTTTAATATTGATTATAATTAAAATTGATACTTGAACGACAGTAAATAAAATATTAAAATGGCATTAAGGTTAAAATTAAATTAAGGAAATTTAAGTTTTAAATAATACAAGAATAATTAAGCTAAAAATAAAATAGTAAGAGTAATTTTGTAATAAAATAAGGATGTTTGAATAAAAAATAACCTCCTTGCCTTTACGGTTAGGCTAACTCATGGGTGCGTTTTCATCTGTAATTAATATTTTTATCATTAATCAATATTTAATAACCTTGTCATTACACTATCTTTCTCACAACACATTCTATCCCGATGATAACCCTATTGAAAATTCTGATGGAGATAATTCTAAAGCATTTCTCTCAAACTTATCTTACTGTGGAAACTGGAAATCTCATATAACTTGAAGGCTAATTTACATTATGTCTTTTGAGGCATATTTATGTAAACAACATACAACATGGTCATCTTGAAAACCACAATTTGATGCTTTATTTGTTCATTCCCTCAAGTTGTGGCATTGACAAATCTTCTTTGCATACTATGCAGATTTCAGTTGCAATAGAGAAAGAAAAGGAAGTGAAGAAAACTGTTCAAATATACAATGTAGATCGTTCAGTCTGCGGCCGAATTGCTGGTGTCATTGCTAAAAAATATGGAGATACGGGTTATGCAGGACAACTGGAGATATTGTAAGACTTTCCTTTTGTGTGAAGGCGCAGATTTTTAACTTGAAGCCATTTCGTAAATTATTGCTTACTGAATGAGTATGGGGCATAATTTTCTGTTCCTTGAAATTTTTATTGACCAGATGGCTTGTGTATTTCAGATTTATTGGCAGCGCAGGGCAGTCCTTTGGATGTTTTTTGACACCTGGCATGAACATTCGGCTTCTAGGAGAAGCCAATGACTATGTTGCCAAGGTAAAAGTCTCAGTTGCATTGGCTTGACGTTTTACATTCATTTGAATTTTGTAGGTGCTGAATTGATAAGATCATTCTATTGTAGGGTATGGCTGGTGGAGAAATTGTCATAACTCCAAGTGAGAAAACGGGTTTTGTCCCAGAGGATGCAACTATAGTTGGAAATACCTGCTTATATGGTGCAACAGGCGGTCGACTCTTTGTCCGAGGGAAAGCAGGGGAGCGTTTTGCTGTACGGAATTCTCTTGCTGAAGCTGTTGTTGAAGGGACAGGTGATCATTGCTGCGAGTACATGACTGGTGGTTGTGTAGTTGTCCTTGGAAAGTAAGTTTTCATTATGGTTACATTTTTCTTGATTTCTTGGCTCTTTCTAGATAAATCTTTTTAATTTCGCCAAAATCTCACTTTTCTTTTGGGTCCAGAGTGGGTCGCAATGTTGCTGCGGGTATGACTGGTGGACTAGCATACCTTCTTGATGAAGATGATACTCTAGTTCCAAAGGTTAGTGCATGATATCATAAAATTTGCAATATTGGTGTAGTTTGAGTGTGGGTCAATTAGTTTGTTTAGAATCAATATGCATTCAGTGTCAGTATTTTCTGCTTCATGATATATTTTGTGGTTTTAACATGGGATTGTGTGACAGATTCTTAGGCTTGGTTAATGGTACATATTATTATGTTGTGAAGACCAAACTTTGTAGGCTCTCTGGAAATCATTCAATTTATCTACTTCTGATCAGTTATTCTGATTTGATTTTCAATTGTTATCATTCTACACTGCAATACACGCTAAGATGTATCGCTAGGGTTTGATGTTACCTGTTTTGTCATTTTAATTGTGGTGTTCTATTTTCTTTCAGCTCTTACAGAGATGCCCTTGCACTTCCACTGCTTGTACTTTTAAAAGTCATGTTAGGCATTTATAACCACCAATAGACTTTAATATTATATTATATTAAATTAAATTAATTAATAACAGTTGTGTTGTATATGAACTCCTTCAGTCCTGTAATACAACATCATCTTCATTAAGTTTTGCGATTTTTGATATTTGCAATATGGTACTAATGGAAAGCATGATTGAATGTAATCCATTGAAGTATTACGTGACTTCTGTTGGAAGACATCCATATCGTATGAGAAAATGATACATGTTATCACACAATCTGTAGATTGGGCAAAGCCCAACCTCATCCACGGAAGTGTGATAACTATGGGAGCACCTACCCACTGTCACCTTAGATAGACACTCCCCTCACTTTAGTGATGATGAAATCACCACAAGGGGGGAATCTCGGGTGACCCTAGGGGGATTGCAATGAGCAAAGAGAGATGTGAGAGGAATGAAGATTTTCCAGGTCCTAACAAGCTGCCAACTAGGTTTGTCTTTGACCTCAAGTTGGCTCTAAGTTTCAACTGTCTAACAATGGTTTGCTGCTGTTTTGTAACAACAAACTGTTCAGGAACTTCTTCGCTGTTTTGTTACGGTTACATAGGCCATTTAGGTGCTCTAACATGTAGTTTTAGTCACCAAGATGTTAGCGCATGCATACCAAAATATATGTAACATACCCAGAGATCTTTACAGCTGAAAATACTGCTGTTCTAAACACTAACATTCATGAAAATGAACACAGGTATTTTTGGTCAACATGACCCTGGATAAAACCCCCCCGGGGAAAACCAGTTTGGAATGAGTGTATATATGTGGAGAATAGAAGGTGGAATACAACAAGTACAATAAACAAAAGAACC